>PVIW01000444.1:377772-503914 GCA_004026585.1 Noctilio leporinus | reverse complement strand
CGAGCCTTTGAAGAAGTATAAAGAAACAAACAATCTTTGTCCTAAGGGAGTGCCCCAGGAAGGCCTGGAAGTAGGAGCGGAGGCGCACCCACAGTAGGGACTCTAGGTGCTTCCACCGCACTGGGCCGAAGCACAACTGCGGTGCGGTGATGAGGCGCATCCGCCGTGTTACTGCGCTGGGGTACAGCCACGGTCTGGCAGCAGAGTACACCTGGAAAAGGGCAATGGTCCACATTCCGTAGGGAGTATATCCGCGGTAGAGTGCTGAGGGACAGTGCCGCCCACGAACCACGTGGGAGCTGCCCAAGGCCTTCCATGTTGTAGGAGGCTCCACATGCAATTGTTCTTGGTGCTGATGGTTCTGCAATGCCGCCTGTGGTGTTGAGGTGCAGGTGCCTGCAGTGCCACTGTTTAAGAAAAAGAGCATTCAGTGAAACTCAACTACTCAATGAGAAGAAAACAAATAACCTAGTTAAAATATGAGCAGACGTCCTGGCTGGTGGCTCAGTGGATAGGCGCCAGCCTGCGAACCCGAAAGTCGCTGGTTCAATTCCCAGCCAGGGCACATAACCAGGTTGCAAACCAGGTCTCCAGTCAGGTCTGTGGCTGGAGGCAGGTGAAACGCAACCATACATTGATGTCTCTCTCGCTCTCTGCCTCTCTCCCTTCCCCTCTTTCTAAAAATAATGAAATAAATAATTGTACATTAAAAAATATATATATGAGCAGAGATCCGGCCAGGTGGCTGGATGAGTTGGAGTGATATCTTGTACTCCAAAATGTTGCGGGTTTGACTCCTGGTCAGAGCACAAAAATATGTTGCAGGCTCCATCCCTGTTTTGACCCGTCTACATAAGACAACTGACTAATGTTTCTAACAGGGATTTTCCTCTCAATGTCGCAGCCTATCATGATGTCATGGTGGTATGATGGGTATTATTCCGCACTCATTCAAAGGGTGCTGTGAAGAGGGATAAGCCCCACAAAACATGGAAAGTAGAATAGGGAGCAAAAAGGGGATGGATGTAATACAACAATAAAATTAAATTTAAAAAATGGAAAGTAGAGGGTTTGGAGGAAATTGAATTATCTGCGTTCTTATTAAAACTAGTTTTATAAGATCACAGAGGAGCCTAGAAGGTGCAGTGGCCTGACTGAGGTATGATGACGTAAGGAATTTCTGTCATAAAAGAGTGCCAGGGTGAGGTTAAGGGATGTGATAGAGCTAATGTACAGTTCAGAGATAGATAACCTGTGTCCTCGTAGGGTGTGAGTGCCCTGCAAGGGTACACTACCGTATGGTACCACTGGGGGCAGCCAAAGAACAGTGCTACAAAATATGGTGTCTGGAGGTGCGCACAGAAACGGGGGAGTTAGGGCAAACAAACCTAACAGGAGTCTTCCTGAAGATGTGACGGAGTGATGAAATATCACGTGGCGTCTGGTGATTGATTAAGGTTCATGGTAATTGGATATGGGGCTGTGGGGCTGTTCTGATGAAAGTGATTTATCAGGGTTCTTCCTAAAACTGGATTTTACAAGGAAGTGCACAGATAAGCCCAGCAGGAGGTGAGTAGAAAGTATAATGAGACCCCCCCAAAAATCTTCATCAAACAAGAAAGTCCGGGTAGATAAGGAATGAATGCCAAGGTCTAACTGCAGACTCCAGTAGAAAGCTGACCTTCGTCTGCCAAAAGGTACTGTGATAGTGCACTGTACAGTGCTGGATGCTTCTGCTACACATTGCTGAGATATAACTGTTGTGTGGTGCTGGGGTACATCAGAGCACCGTGCCGAGTTAAGGTACCATTTATGGTATCGCATAAGAGTAACCCAAGACAGTACTGTGTAGGAATCTGCGTAACGAATTGCTGAGCTAGATAGCATAGGTAAGATAAAATAGATAAAACAAAATGGAAGCCCTGGCTGGTAGCACAGTGGGTAAGGCGCCAGCCTGCAAACCCAAAGGTCGCAGGTTCGATTCCCTAGCCAGGGCACATAACAGGTTGCAAACCAGGTCTCCAGTCAGATTTGGCACTGGAGGCAGGCGAAAAGCAACCATACATTGATGTCTCTCTCCCTCTCTGCCTCTCTCCCTTCCCCTCTTTCTAAAAATAATGAAAAAAAAATCTTTTTTTTTAAAAAAAAGTCATGTTCATGTCAACAAAGTGGCTGCGATTTAGCCAAGACACTTTTTGGTTTAGCAGATTACCGAAGTCACGCTAGACACATCCGGTAAGGAGACACGCCTCAGATATCTGCACACGTGACCAGAACAGAGGCACCACCCATGGATAGGCTCCTAGGGAAATTCCCCACTTATCGTCAGAGATCCTGAGACGTTTAGGAAGAGACCCAGAGGGGTGGAGAACACAACCTTAAGGGCATAATTTAGGAAGACTTCAGAGCACTGCTGCTACATGCCGTGCTAATCTGACTGCGACGCCATCGGAAGCTCTGCCCTTCTGGACTGAGAACCTCAGACACACGGTGCGGACCCAGCTCCGGAGATTCTGCTCGCAAGACAATGATAGCTCCCTTGTTCACCGCGCTGTCGCTGGACCCCTTGACTGAGACTCAGACTCGGGTTTGTTATCCCCTAATTCTCTTACGTGGTGTTATTACTGATTGCATCTGAATGGTTATTATTGTTAGGTTAGTAGGGATTTGGACTGAATCCGTGTTAATAAAGCTAACTAAACCTATATTAATAACTACCGAGTGAATAGCATAGTCAACTGTATTAGCTCCCTGTTATTTCTCGGTGCTGGTGTCCCCTGTAGAACTGGTGGTCGTACAGGTGCTCGGCACTTGTGATTCTTATGCCCAAATCCTACGACCCAAGCAGGCGCCGGACCACGGGCTGGTTTATGAGAAAGACTATGTGCCGAAACACACGCTCATAACAAGGTAGTGCGCAGATGATCCTAGGAGAAGGTTAGGGAATGAGCCTGCCTAAAAAATATAATGAAGCACAAAACATTTGTTATGAAAGAGTTCCACCATAAGACCTGGAAGCAAGTGCCGAGATACATCCACCGAAGGGTTCATCCGCGGGTACAGTTCCGAGGTACATGCTGCAATACCATCTTTGGTACCACTAGGGGAAGCCAAAGAACAGTGAGTGCTTTGTGGGTGCTATAAACGGAGGTGCACACTGGGGAATAGAGGGGTTTCTGGCTAAACGAACCTAACATGCGTTTTTCTGAAGATGCAATGGGGTGATTAAATATCAGCTGAGGAATGGTCAAGGATGCGGGTCCTACATATCCAGGGTGATCGGATATGAAGGGCGAGTGGAGGGGGGCAATAGTTCTGATGAAACTGATATAACAAAGTTCCTGCTAAAACTAGATTTTACAAGGAAGTGCACAGCTGAGCCTAGGAAAAGGCTAGTGAGTGAGATTGACTAAAAGGTATAGTGAGGCCAAGAATCTTCGCAAAAGGGAACCACTGTAAGACCTGGAAGTAAGTGCTGAGGTTCGCCCTTGCCCGTAATTGGGGCTGAAGTGCATTGCCGTATGGCTGGGATGCGTTGACCATACTCAGTAAGTGACAACCGCGGAAAGTTTCTATGTGTGTCCGCCATTGGGTGCTGAGGGGCGGTGCTGAGGCACATCTATGGTGCAGTACCCAGGGACATCGGAGGCACAACTCTGGGGTACTTGTGGTAAGGTTGTAGGGTACAACTGGTCAAAGTTCACGGGTGGTGGTTGGGTATGAGGTTTTGGTGAAGCTGACTTAGCAGATTTCTTACTAAAACTCAATTTTATTTTTTAAAAAGTGTACAGATGAGCCTAGGGCATTTCAGCAGGATGGCTAATATGAGGTTGGCCAAAAAGTTCATTTATTTTTTTTCTATTCAATGGCTCTAGTAGTGCTTAGTTGTCTTCAACTTTATTTGAAACAATTCTGATACATTGTATTGTGACAGCTGTCATATCTGCCTGCATTTTTTAAAAAAACATAAAAAATTGGTGACTTTTTGGCAGCCATTTTAATATTGAAGATGAAAGAAAATAATGCATCGTTTTCAGTGTATTATGCTTTATTATTTCAAGAAAGTTAAAAATGCACCTGAAATGCAGAAAAATATTTGTGCAGCGCATGAAGAAGGTGCTGTGATCGATCAAACATGTCAAAAGTGGCTTGCGAAGTTTCTTGGTACTACTGACATTTTGGCCAAATAATTCTTTGCTGTGGGACTGTCTTATGCACTGGAAAATGTTTCAGAGCACTCCTGGCCTCTACCCACTAGAAGTCAATAGCAGGGGATAGCCAACTACTCAAAATACCCAAATCAATAAAGTTACTGGTGAAAATGAAAAATGTGGTTTTTGTTTCATGGGAAAAAATGGACTTTTTGGCCAACCCAATATAACGTCACTGAAGAATGCCTTGGTCCCATGCCAAGATATAGTACCACCTGTGTTGCCACCTGCAAAGCAAAAATGCTGGTTGATGTCTAAGACAGTGTGCTGTTTTTCTGTCTGGTGTTGCTATCATTCTCCAGCCTAACACTGGGGAGTTCTAAACATTGAGTCTTCCTGGAGCCACCTATAGAGAATCGCTTTTAGTGCTGCATAATGCTATGTGGGAACCTGTGTAAATGTTCTGCGTAAGGTTCTAGGAACATTGCTACACATGATGTGTAGGGTAGAGTATCAGGAGTCTGGGACTCACCACCTAGGGGCAGTCAACATTTCTCCAAGTCATGTGCTCCCATTAGCACTTAGTATCCCACTTTCCCTTTTCTCTCTGAGCTTTTTTGAGTTACATAACCTCTGCAGAGTGATGGGAGAGCGCTGTGCTGAAGCACTCCCTCAGGTGTCTTCAATAATTGCATGGTAATAGACAGCTCTCTCCTCATGGGATCACACCTTGCTGCTGTCAACAATCTACCCCAACCCAGTGGTATATATGGCATCCCATTCATGGAGAAATACACTCTGCAATTTTAAAAATGAACAAATTCAGTGCCACTAGACTTGCCTGTGAGAATTGAGAAAAGATGATCTTTACAGAGAAAAAAATCATGACTACATGAGAAACTCAGATCAATAGAGAAAGGAAGAGAATCAAATGAGTAAGTGAAGGTAAAGTAAAAACTTTTATTTTTCTTATTTCTTATTGAACTGTTCATTTAAGATACTAATATCAACAATGTATTCAATTATGTATGCTTATGCATATATATCTTGTGTATATGCATATATATGTATACATAGAGCTGTTTATGCATAGTATAAGTAAAATGACAACAATGATACAAGGGATAGGAGGGAGCAGTTAGGATTATTTTGTTACTGTAAGGTTCATTGGTTACCCAAAGTTGTATGAAGTAATTGGAAAGTAGACTTGGGAATAGTTGTAAATGTATATTGCAAAGTATAGGACAATCATTAAAATTTTAAAAAATATATTAAATTAAATGCTAAAATTAACTTGAGTTTGCAAGGAAAGCTATAGTCTGTCTTCAACGATCTCACTGAAAATAGAAACGTATGTCTGTATATGTATATTGTACAATACATTCTAAATACATTCTAAATACATTTTGAATGAATAAATATTATAAAAGCACAGTCAGAGGGATTTAAAAAATCACCTGCATGAATGAAAATCTAATGTGGTTCTTTCAGATCCTTATTCTAAAATGTGTGATAATTTTAGCTCTTCCTTCCCAGATTAGTCAACTAGGTTATATCATGAATTTGATAGTTGGTGGGTTTTCTTGCTCATATCTGAATGTACATATATCACCCCAGAACCAAAACTTGGTTCTAGGAAAGGACAAATACAATCAATAAACTTCAACAGAAAGGTCTCAATAATTAACTATTTAATTAAAATTTTAAAAATAAAAAGTATAGCTGATATGCCAAGAAAGGAAGGAAATGGAAGCATACTTGTATAAAAAGCTCAAGTAAAATCACAAAAGGAAGAAAGTGGAAAGCAAAAATAAGAACAAATAACACTGACAACAAATAAAAAATAGTAATAAATATGGTAGCAATTAATCCACTACATCAATAATCTTTTTGAAGCCCCAGCTGGTGGCTTAGTAGATTGGCGCCAGCCTGTAAACCCAAAGGTTGTGGGTTCAATTCCCCTGCCAGGGCACATAACCAGGTTGCAAGCCAGGTTTCCAGCCAGGTCCGTAGCTGGAGGCAGGTAAAAGGCAACCATACATTGATGTTTCTCTCCCTTTCTTTCTCCCTGCCCCCCACCGCCCTTCTGTTTAAAAATAATGAATAAAATATTTTAAAAATAATAAAATAATAATAATAATATTTTTGAATATCAGTGGTCTAAATACACAATTAAAAGAGATTGTCAGAGTGGATTGAAAAACAAGACCCAATTCTATATTGTTTATAAGAAGCTGACTTCTTTAAAAAAGTGTTTAAAGTCAAGAAAAAGATAATTCTTTATTTAAAAGAGCTAACATTAGCCCTGGCTGCTGTGGCTCAGTGGATCGAGCACCAGCCTGTGAACCAACAGGATCAAGTCCCAGCTGGGGCACATGCCTGGGTTGGAGGCCAGGTTCCCAGTTGGGGGTGGATGAGAACCAACTAATGGATGTTTCTTTTGCACACTGATGTTTCTCTCCCTCTCTTTCTCCTTCCCTTCTCCTCTCTCTAAAAATAAAGTCTTTTTTTTTAGTGTCTAATGTTACAAGAATAGTACACAGAACTATAACCTGGCCATGCCTTCTACACAACGTATGTTACACCATTATACATATACAGATTGTATACAATATATTTAATGGTTTGACATGAAGTCCACAGTACCTTCATTTGAGTAAGCAAAACATTCACTTTCAGGAAACTATTAATTATGAGGAGTGTTTTAAATCTATAGCTCAATTGACATTATTCAAAAATGCCGTCTTTCTAGTAATTTAAGACCATGAGATTGCTATTTCCACCCAAGAAAAACTCACTCAGTACTGCAGTTGAAAAATAATATACCTTGATAAGGAATGCTGTTTTGCTTACTAAAGAGAACAAGTATGGCATACAGAAGTATGTAAGCATTAAAACCTGTTTTATTTAAAATAGGTTTATGATACAAAGCACATATTCTGTGTATGGTTAGAAAAACCATTCCATACCTCTGATTCCTGTAAGAATACAACAGCAGATATTCTATATGTAAATTTCTGTCAGATATGTTGGAAATATTGGTTAAATTGAATTTGCCATATGTTGACATTTTATTGGGATTAAAAATTTTTTTATTATTATTTTTATAGAGAGGGGAAGGGAGGGAGGCAGAGAGAGAGAGAGAAACATCAATGTATGCTTGCCTTTCACCTGTCTCCAGCAATGGACCTGGCTGGAGACCTGGCTTGCAACCTGGTTATGTGCCCTGGCTGGGAATCGAACCAGCAATCTTTGGGTTTGCAGGCCGGTGCCTATCCACTGAGCCACCAGCCAGGGCTAAGAAGTGATTTAAAGACTATCTTAGTTCACAGATTAATACAGTAAATTACTACAGATGATGACTGTGGAAGTCTGTCAATAATAACAGCCAAAGGAGGCCTTCCTTGCACACTTCCTTTGGTGTGGGGGAGGCTGCACTTTGTACATAGAGGATGCTAACTGTTTAGTGGGCTAATGTGAGCTCTCCTAAGGATGGTGTGGCTTGTAGGAGTAAAATGCACATTTGAAAAAAATTCAGCAAGAATATTAAGGAATGGGCATTAATTTTTCAAACAATTTTCTTCATTTTCCATGGTGTGTTATGGTAGACTTAGTGAAAGACTTTTAAGAGCTTGGTTATTGCTTACACATTGATATCTCTCTCCCTTTCAACCTCTCTCCTTTCCCCTCTCTCTGAAAATAATAAATAAAATCTTTAAAAAAATAAAAAGATCAAATTATCCAAGAGGTCCCCTTTGTTTTAATAGTTGGTAAGATTATATAAGTGGTATGTGATGCTTAGAACTATTGTTTTTTTTTTTTAATTCTTTTTTTTAATTGCAGTATAAACTTTTTATATTTAGAATTAGCCAGCTGGGCTCAGTTTAGCTAATCCCAATTTTGTTGGCAACATCTAAAGCATCCTAGTCAGAAGCCAGTGGAACACAGGCCTTCCTCTCTCCATCAGGCCTGATCAGGGGACTCACCTTGGCCACATCAGTGTCATAGAGCTTCTTCAAAGCCTGTTTGATCTGGTGCTTGTTGACCTTGACATCCATGATGAACCTAAGTGTATTATCTTTTACCTTCTTCATGGCTGACTCAGTAGTCAGGAGAAATGTGTAGACGGCATAGCAGTCAAGCTTGTTTCTCCTGGGGGTGCTCCTCCAAGGATACTTAGGCTGCCTTCTGAGTGACAGGGTCTTTGGCCACCAGAAGGTGACATCCAGATCTTCTTCTTCTCCTCCTCTTCCTTCTCCTTCTTTTTTTGGGCTGTGGACACCTTTTATCATTGCTTTTATTGCCTTCAAAGCTTTTGCTTTGGGAAGAACAGTGGCTGAAAATGAAAAAATAACAAGGGTGCAGGTCTTTCTTTTGTTCAATTTAAGACGTATTTACTGAGCAGCCACCTCAAGTAAGGTATTGGTGGTGCAGCCCATGCCACTTGGCTGCTATCCTTCACAGGGAGAGGGGGTGGCTAACTGAGGGGAGCGGGGCAGGAAGATCTCTCAAAGTGATTCACCGCATTACAGTTTTAAGTGTTACACTTTGAGTGTCAGATGATTCCACTTTCTCCTCCTTAGTTCAGACCTGGTGCTATCAGAAGCAAAGTAGTTGATGGATTTATAAGACAGATCCCATACGTGAGACTAAATTTTTCATCTGCCAGCTGGTGTTTTTGGGAAAGCTATACTGCAATAAACACCCTTATCATTGGCGCAGGTCACGGAAGGATGGGTACTGTTGTGGGAATCTGAAATGGTGTTGATGATAAGACAGAACTGTCTGACTTAAGATTTGAGATCAAACAGTTCCAGCAGGATCTTGTATTTTCTCACAAAGTCCACCTAATCCAGGGCTCCTCCCTCAGAAGAGCTGAGAAATGTCCCGTGCCTGATTCTGTCAGGAAGCAGATCCAGAAATGCTTGTGTTTCTTTGGGGGAGGTGGGTGGAATCTCTGGAAAATGCAGTGCCACCTTTGGAACTATGGGGGGTTGTCTGTTTGTTTGTTTGCTTTCACTTTTAAAAAAAATTCAAAGGAATCTTTTGCTTGTCCTGCTGTAGGGTCTCCACTGGGGTCAATGCCAATAAATGTATCTTTGGTAGAAAGGAAGAATTCTCCGGGAAGTTTAATACTCCTCAATCACTGAAGGGCCACCTTTTCTGTTGACTGATATCAAATACATAACATCACTCTCCAAGATTTCTTGCTTAGGTTGTTTTGTTCCTTCATGTACAGATTTCACATAAGACTTTTTAGCCATTTCTGCAGCATTTTCCTGTATGGGTGTGTCCCTTAGTTCGATACTTGGTGTTATCATCTGCAAATTCTTTGATGACATCTTTTGTGACCATTAGAATATCTTCAGGTTCAGTAATAAGCTGATGAATAATCTGAAATATCTGGAAACATTCTTCTAAAGTTCTTTTCTTTCCCTTATAAAATATAGTCATCCAATCATGTATTTTAAGACTTGATTTTTTAGCTATTAATTTCTTCATGGTATTAGAATTAATGGATCCATTCAAGTGGGCATGAAGTTCCATTTAGAGACCACCACTACTCATTTTTTTTTTGCTTGTTTGTTTGCTTTTATTCTCACCCATGGACATTTTTTTTCACTGCTTTTAGAGAGAAAGAGAGGAAAGGAAACATCAACATGAAAAAAAACAACACTAATTTGTTGCCTTCTTGTACATGCTCCAACCAGGGATCTAACTTGCAATTTGGGTCTGTACCCTAACCAGAAATTGAACTTGCGATTCTTAGGTCTATAGGACAATGCCCCAACCAACTGAGCCATACTGGCCAGGGCTCTTGAGTATCTTCTGGCCATGTGCCCACAGAGCAAGGAATATTGGGCACAGGCAGTACAGAATACCAATGATAGCAGCACCCTTACCAAGAGTTCCCTGGCCTTGTACCTGTACATGTGTAATACCTTTGCCATGTTGCTAGTTCTGGGGCCAAAATTTACTTGTTATACTTGACCCATTTAAATCCATAGACTATGTGTATGCATAATGATTTACACAACAAATTTTCATTGTCCTGAAAAATCATTTACAATTAGAAGAAAACCTTGGACGTAGATCAGTATATGATTGGCAGGAGGTGGGGAAATGGAAAAGCCTTATGCCATATTAATTTTATTATCAAGTTAGCATCCTTGACAGTATGCCTGTGTCTGCAGTATTTAGTGATCACTTTTTGTGACTTTAAACTTTTTTTTTTTAAAGATTTTATTTATTATTTCCAGAGAGAGGGGAAGGGAAAGAGGCAAAGAAGGAGAGAAACATCAATGTATGGTTGCCTTTCACCTGCCTCCAGCCGCAGACCTGGCTGAAGACCTGGCTTGCAACCTGCTTATGTGCCCTGGCTGGGGAATCGAACCAGCGACCTTTGGGCTCGCAGGCCGGCACCTTATCCACTGTGCTACCAGCCAGGGTTTAAACTATTTTTTGTTATTAAAAATACATATTTGCTATATTTGCACCCATATAATATTGTTTTCAATGAAAAAGAATAATACTTACATTCATTTGGACTCACTTTCTATTTACCTTGCACTAATGTAAATGGTTTATTTTCTACCATAATAACTTACTCTAGGGATGCAAAGAGAATAGTATACTGGCAAATTTCATTAATATGCTATGCAACCATTCGATAATTTTTTAGAAAATTTTTGTGTACTTGTCCTATAATGGAACGCACAACTTAAGTGTGTTTTATATCTCCTGCTGATTTGTCAATTTGAATAGTCAGTCCAAGAGAAGATGAAAAACACTAGACACAAAGTTAAGCAAAATTTTCATTGTTTTTGTTCTTGCATTTGAAACAGATCTGCTAGAGTCCACTTACTTTATAAATGAATGATACCTAACTTAAAAGTCACCAGATTCTAAAAAATCAAATTCTAATGTATAACAAGTTCTAACATTTGACAGAAATGACTTTAATTGCAAAAAGTTATGACAGACTTCCTTCCCTTCCGAGCTGTATCCGGGCCGTTTCTCTCCCTATTGTCTCGGGCAATCAGCTTTGGACTGTGCAAATTAATTTTTTGTTTTTGTTTTTGTTCCTTTTGGTGCCGGCTAATAAAGTTTTTCTTTCTTTCAAAAAAAAAAAGTTATTACATATAAACTGCATTGTTTTATTGGACCAAGAACTGTCCTCTCCATTTACAAAAACCAAACCAAAGAGAAGCCTGATGGATAAACCCTATTACCGGCCCCTCACCCCACAACTTCCTGTAAATGCACCATGTACAGCCCCAAGTTTTTATAGCTCATCGCAGGATCCACAGTCTCTACTTACACCACACTCTATTCACCACTATTATCAGGTTAAGCAAAGCAAATTAAGTCTGCAGTTTTAAGAGGTTGAAGGAATCATCACTGTCAAGATCAACGTTACTGATAATGGAGACGTGGAAAGAGTAACTGTCTCTTTTAATCTTGTCAGGATAACAAATGACTCATTCTCCCTAGTTTTGACTGTTTCTGCTGCATCTTCTTATTGTGTGTCTTTCTGACACAGAACCCCAGTCAACTGTAAAAGGATATAACTCAAGAACAGCCAGACGGAATTGTTGCATAGGACACCTTCTCTAAGCATTCCACATTCCCCAAACCCCCAATGTGTTCTCCAATCCAGAAGCTCAGGAAACTCACTTTAAATATAAGGGCAGATGTAGGTTACAGTGAATAGGTGGAAAAGCTTCCAAACTGGAAAGAAAGAAGTAAAAATGTAACTATTTGCAGATGACATGATATTTTATAGCAAACCCTAAAGACTCTACCAAAAAACTGCTCAAATTAATAAATTTAGTAAAGTTTGAAGATGCGAAAGCAATATACAAAAATATACAAAAATTTGTTGCATGTATATATACTAATAATAAACTATCTGAAAGAGATACAAATAAAATACCTAGAGGTAAATTTAACAAAGGAGGTGAAAAACCTATACATTGAAAACTCTAAGATATTGATTAAAGAAATCAAAGAATACACAAATTAATGGTATATATAAATAAATTTGTCATGGATTGAACAAATTAATATTCTTAACAACCAAAACAATCTACATATTCAATTCAATTCCAACCAAAATTCCAATGGCATTTTTCCACCTTAGAATTAGAGCAGCCCTGACTGGTGTGGCTCAGTGGATTGAGTGCTGCCTGCAAACCAAATGGTTGCTGGTTCTTTTCCTAGTAGGGCACATGCCTGGGTTACAGGCCAGGTTCCCAGTTGGTGTGAAAGGTAGCCACACATTGATCTTTCTCTCCCTCTTTTTCTCTATCCTTTCCCTTCTTTTTAAAATAAAAAATCCTTTTAAAAAAGAAGTAGAACAAATAATTTGTATGGAACCACAAGAATCCAAATAGTCAAAGCAATCTTGAAAATTAGAACAAAGCTGGAGGCACCACATTCCCTGGTGTCAAACTATATTATAAAACTATAGTAATCAAACCAATGTGGCAATGGCATACAAATAGATATATATCAATGAAACAGAATAAAGAACTCAGCAATTATCCCATGTTTATGTGGTCAATTAATTTACAACAACAAAGCCAAGAATATACACTTAAGGAAAGGATAACCTCTTCAATAAATGATGTTGGAAGAACAATAAAGCCACATGCAAAAAAAAAAGTAACTAAATCACTCTTTCACCATACACAAAATAGCTCAAAATGGATTAATTATTTGAATGTAAGACCAGGAATTTCTAGAAGAAAATATAAGCAATAAGCTCCTTGACATTGGTCTGGGTGGGGATTTTTTAAATTTGACACCAAAAGCAAGAGCAACAAAAGCAAGAGTAAACAAGTGAGAACTACATCAAACTAAAAAGCTTCTGCAAAAATATTTTCTATACACACACATGCATTAATATCCAAAATACAGTTATACAAATAACTTATACAACTCAATAACAAAACAAACGAATAACCCAATTTAAAATGGGCAGAGGAGTGAATAGACATTCTGCCAAAGAAGACATACAAATGACCAACAGATATATGAAGAGATGTTTGACATCACTAATCAGGGAAAGGCAAATCAACCACAATGAGATATTACCTCATACTTTTTAGAAAGGCTATTACCAAAAAGACAAGCAATAGCCAAGGGTATTGAGAATGTGGAGAAAAGGGTACCCTTGTACACTCTTGGTGGAAATAAAAATTGGTGCTGCCACTATGGGAGACAATTGTAGAAGTTACTCAAAAAAATTAAAAATAGAAAAAAATTAAAAACAGAGGTAACATGTGATTTAGCAATTTCATGTTCAGGTATTTATCCAAAGAAAACAAAAGCACTGACTCAAAAAAAAGGTTCATTGCAACATTATTTACAATAGCCAAAATGGAAACAGCCTAAATTTCTACCGATAGATGAAAACATAAAGAAAGTGTTATATAGATACACAATGGAATATTATTCAATCATAAAAAAGAATCTTGTAGGGGATGGATGTAATACAACAACAATAAAATTTTTAAAAAAAGAAGAATCTTGTCATTTGTGACAATATGGATGGACCTAAAAAGCATTATGCTAAGTGAAAGAATCAGACAGAGGAAATAAATACCATATGATCTCTCTCTCTCTCTCTCTCTCTCTCTCTCTCTCTCTCTCTCTCTCTCTCTTTTTTCAAATCAATGTATGGTTGCATTTCACCTGCCTCCAGCCACAGACCTGACTGGACACCTGGTTTGCAACCTGGTTATATGCCCTGGCTGGGGAATCAAACCTGCGACCTTTGGGTTCGCAGGCCAGCACCTTACCCACTATGCTACTAGCCAGGGCCTGATCTCTCTTATGGAATAAAAACAAACAACAATAAAACCCTGATAGATACAGGGAACAGATTAGTAGTGGTTGTCAGAATGGGGAAGGTACAAAATGGGGGAAGAGAAGCAAAAGCTACAAACTTTCAGTTACAAAATAAATAAGTCATGAAGATGTGATGTACAACATGACAACCATAGTTAATAATACTGTGTTGCATATTTAAAAATTGCTGAGAGTAGATAGAATAAGTTCTCATCATGAAGAGACAAATTCTGTTACTATATATGGAGTTGGATGTCAACAAGGCTTATTGTGGTGATCGTTCAGTAATATATACAAATATGGAGTCATGTTGTACACCTGAAACTAATGTAATGTTGTGTGTCATTCATACTTTAATACAAAACAAAATAAAAGTGAATGAATGAAGAAAAAGGTACCAGCTAGCAGTAATCAAAAAAAAAAAAAAAAAAAAGTGTAACTGTATTTACTTTAGACAGAGCAGAATTCAAAGCAAGAAAATTGATCAGGGATAAAGAATGACATTAGGGGTCAATTCTCCAAGAAGACATAACAACCCTTAACATGTATGCATATAATAACAGACTATCAAACTATGTGAAGCAAAAATTAATAGAAATGCAAGGAGAAATAGATGAATCCACTATAAGTGGAGAGTTCAACACCTCTCTATCAGAAATAGACAGATGCAGCAGGCAGAAAACCAATAGAGACATAATAGAATTCAATAGCACCATCAATCAGCTGGATATAACTGACATATCTAGACCACTTCATCCAACCACAGCAGCATACACATTCTCCTTAAGCTCACATGGAGCAATGACCAAGAGAGAACACATTCTGAGCTGTAAAATACACCTTAGCAAATTTAAAAATAAATAGAAATCATTCAATGTCTGCTCTCAGATTGCAGTGGAATTCAACTAGAACCCAATAACAGAAAGATGACTGAAAAATTACAAACTGTGTGAGGTTTTAAAAATACACTTCTAGCCTTTCTGTGCTACCCAGAGAGGTACCCATATGACATTATTCTGGGTTCTTGTCATAACATAGAGGGAAACTTTCACAATGTCTGGCACTTTTGATGTCCTACAGATGAAGCAGGAGGGGGGAAATGTCCTCAAATTCCTTGCACCAGGAATCCACTTCAGTGTCACCAACCTTGACTTCCAAATAGAACATACATCTACAGAAGGAAAGGTAATGGCATCTTCACCGTAAAGAGAACCTGAGAGAAGCTTCCACTGGCAGTTCATGACATTGAAATTCTGGCTGATGTCAATGTCATATCCTTCAGAATAATGACCAGCAGACTATGCTGAAGTTTGCTGCTGCCTTTGGAGTCACTTCTATTGTTGCTGCTTTACTGCTAGAACCTTCCCTAACCAGGTCCAGGCAGCCTTCTGAAGTCATAACTTCTGGTGGCTACCGATTCCAGGGCTGACCACCAGCCTCTCACAGAGATGCCTTATGTTAACCCACTTACCAACGCCCGATGTCACAACATGCTCCTCTGCACTATGTGGACATTGCCTCTAAGTGCAACAACAAAGGAACTCACTCAGTGATTCTGATGTGGAGGGTGCTGGCCTGGGAAGTTCTGCATCCTCGTGGTACATATATATCTGCAGGAGGTCATGCCTGATCCCTACTCTCACACAGATCCTGTAGAGACTTAAACACAAAAGCAGGATGCTGCTAAAAGCTGTGGCCGAAGAAGAATTTCAGGATGAAAGGACTGCTCCAGCTCCTGAATTTACAGCTACTCAACCCAAGGTTGCAGGCTGATCGGAAGGTGAGCAGGTGCCCTCTGTGCCCGTCAGTGGTTTTCCTGCTGAAGACAGGAGTGCTCAGTCCGCCGCTGAAGACTGGTCTGCAGCCCTCACTGCCCAGGCCACTGAATGGGTGGGAACAACTGCTGAGTGGTCTTAAGCTACTCTTACACAGAAAATGGAAATATGGTTGATGGAAAATACAGTGTTGTAAAAGGAAGGAAGGAAGGAAGGAAGGAAGGAAGGAAGGAAGGAAGGAAGGAAGGAAGGAAGAAGGAAGGAAGGAAGGGAGGAAGGGAGGCAGAGAGGGAGGGAAGGGAGAAAGGAAAAGAAAGAAAATCATACTTCTAAATAACATGAGTTGAATAAATCTCAAAAGATTTTTAGAAATATTTTGAACTAAATGAATATGAAAACACAACTTACCAAAATGTGAGGGTTGTAGTAAGAGCAATGCTTAGAGGAAAATTTATAGTATTAAATGCATATGCATTAGAAAAAGAGAAAGACCTGAAGTCAACAATCTGAACTTTCCACCTTAGGAAACTAGGGGGAAAAGTGCAAATTAAATCCAAATTAAGCAGAAGAAAAGCAATCATGAGCATTAGAGCAAAACACAAAGAAATTGTAAACAAGTAATCAAGAGTTGGAGTCCAAACTCAGATGTAAATGACTTTGAAACTGCCATACATTGTGTGACTCAATTAAGGATGATTTTTCTTTTCTTTTTACTTTTTACTGATTTTAGAGAGTGAGGAGTAGGGAAAGAGAGAGAGAAAAATCGTTGCTCCACTTTTTTATGCATTCATTGGTTGCTTCTTGTATGTGCCCTGACCAGAGATTGAACCTACAACCTTGGCAAGTGGAGACAGTGTTCTCACCAACTGAACTACCCAGCCAGGGCCCAATTAAGGATGACTTGAGTCAAGCTCAGGACTAGTGGTTGTCATCAGTTTTGAAGGCTAAATGCTTTACTAACACAGGAGAACCCACCTTATGAGACTCTTCAGTGCATTTCTGGTGTGATTCATACATGCCTGTGCACATCTGGAAAATCCTGGGACAGTTCTTGCCAAAAAAATGTAAGCATGAGTCCATGAAGACTCTCCTGGGAGAAAACTGATCCTAATGGAGAAAGGAGCTTTGTCCTATTCAACACAGTACTGGAAGTCCTAGCCAGAGCAATCAGACAAAAAAAAGGGGGGGGGGGGAAGGAAAAAGCATCCAAATTAGAAAGGAAGACATAAAATAAATTCTGTTTGCAGATGACATGATCTTATATACAGAAAACCTTGAAGATGCTAACAAAACCCCATTAAAACAGTAAAACTGTGAGGTACACACTCATTTACAAAAGTTAGTTGCATATCTATACACCAACAACAAAATATTTGAATAATAAAGAAAAAATCCCATTTACTCTAGAATCAAAAAAGAATAAAATAATAACAAATAAATTTAACCAAGGTGAAAGATCTGTACACTGAAAACAGTAAAGTATTAATGTAAACAACAAAGATGAAAATAAGTGGAAAGATATACCATATTTATGAATGAGAAGAATATTGTTAAAATGCTCATAATACCCAAAATCACTTATAGATTCAACAAGATTCTTATCAAAATTAGGATTAATATAAAAATAATCCTAAAATTTTTATGGAACACAAAAGAACCAAAACAGCCAAAATGATATTGAGAAAGAAAAACAAAGCTGGTTTCAAACTATACCACAAAGCTGTAGTAATCAAAATGGTCTGGTACTGGCATAAAAACAAATGCAGAGACAAATGGAATAGATTCAGAAGCCCTAAAATGACCCAGACATATATCAACTAATATTTAATAAAGAAGCCAAGAACACTGAATGAGGCAAAGATAGTCTTTTCAATAAATGAAGTTGGGAAAACTGGATATTCACATGCAAAAGAATAAAATTGCACCCCTGCCTTACACCGTTCATAAAAATTAAGTCAAAATGGATTCAAGACTTTAATGTAAGACCTGAAACCATATAACTTCTGGAGGAAAACACAGGGAAAAAGCTCTTTGACATTGGACTTGGCAACCATTTTTTGGATATGATACCAAAAGCACAAGCAAAAAACAAATACACATGTGGGACTACATCAAACTAAAATCTTCAGCACAGCAAAGAAGCAATTAACAGAATGCAAAGGTCATCCACACAATAGGAGAAAATATTTGCAAAGTACATATCAGATAATGGGTTAACATCAAAATGGAAAGGAACTAATATAACTGAAGTGTGGGGGAAAAGTGCACATAATCCAAATAAAAAATGGACAGAGGCCCCAAACAGACATTTTTCCAAAGACACAAATGGCCAACATGTAGATGAAAAGATGCTCAACATCACTAATCACTAGGGAAATAAACCATAATCATGTCTCACCTCACCCCTATGAGAATAGCCATTATAAAAGACAAGAGACGTGTGTTGGTGAAGATACAGGGAAAAGGGAAGTGTACTAGGAGTGCACTGTTGATAAGAATTTCAATGGATACAACCACTATAGGAAATAGTATAAGGGTTCCTCAAAAAAATTCAAAATAGAACTTCTGTGTGATCTAGTAATCCCACTTCTGGATATATAAATGAAAGATCTGAAATAATTATCTTGAAAAGTTTTCTACACCTGTATGTTCATTGTAGCATTATTCACCAAAGCATGGAAACAGCCTGTCTGTAAACAGATAAATGGATAAAGAAAATGTGAGATACAATTCAACCAGAAATCCTGCCATTTGTGACATCATGTGTAGATCTTGAGGGGATTACTCTAAGTGAAATAAGACAGATGGAGAATGGCAAACATTGTATGACCTCACTTCCATGTAGAATTAAAAAATAGAAGAGTAGAATGATGGTAGCCTGGACCAAGGGCCTTTACTGCCTCTTTTTACATACAAATGCATGGCAGAGAAGGCAGGAAAAAGAAGACTGAAATGTCAAAGACACAGCTCCTCTATGTTGCTAAGCTATGTATTAAAAAGAAGATGGTCTATTGTTTTGCACAGATATTAATGAGATGTCAGTTTTAAGAAGAATGAAGAGAGGGTAGAGAATTTACACTGGTGGCAAGGCAGGAAATAGAGAATGAGTGTCTAGGTTTAGATTTTCCCAAAAAGGAGCCCCTGAGGAAGGGCTCAGTGGCAAGCAGTTTGTTTGGGAGGGGTCACCCAGAAGCTAGAGGATAGGCTTGAGTCAGGTGAGACCCAGGCAAGGGAGAGAAGCCCTCGAAAAATATGTGAATGAGGGGATTAAGGTGTAAATTTGCCTGGATCCTGCTGGGGACCTGTGAAGAACATGCCATAGAGTTGTCCCATTGCAGATTAGAAAACTGGAATATTTATCTATCACTAAGTCTCTTATCAGCTGAGGGTTGGCAGTGGTTCCTTAAACTGATGTCCTGGGCCTGAGGGGGCTCCCTGGTGCCTGAGAAATTCCTCAGGCCATGAGCATTTAAGGCCTTGCAGTGCGGAGTGTCAGCATGATCGATGGCTATCCACCCAAGTGGCAAGTGATGTAATTTCTGGGCTCTAAGCATTCAGTCAAATCTGCCATATATATAAACACCTTCCATGAGGGTGTCTTTGGAAAAATGGCAAGAGAAAATATCATGAGAAAGGTCCCAAGTTCCAAATCTGAGTCAGTGGAGAAGGGGCCACAGGGGGCAGGGGTACAGAGTGCAATGGGAGCAGGTGTTGGAGGTGACCATGGGGACAGCCCCCAGGACAGGACAAGAACTGGGTGCTCTCAGACAAGGCTCCAGAATAAGGTCTCCTGGTCCTTTTCAGGTGATGAGTAGAGCTGCTCTCCTCCTCCTTCTCCTCCTCCTCCTCCTCCTCCTCCTCCCAGGAGCAGCCCAGACAGCAGACACAGAGGGCAATCTCAGTTGCCCTCATGCTGCCCTCAGCATCCCTGCTCCCCACCCCTTCCACTCTTACTGAACCAAATCAAAGAGAATGCATTTCAACTCTTTCTTCCCTTAAGATGATTTTTCCCCCATGAGGCTCCTCATGCAAAAAAGACCAATCCACGGTCACCTAGCAGCCTTCCAGAACATGCTACAGCAGGCCTGAATCCTGGATGAACCCGGTTGAGGAGGCTGAGCAGGGAACCCTGCGACATTAGCAAACCTGCCGGGAGGGTAAATGGGTTCTGCCCTGGCAGCGGTCTGACTGAAATATACCGCTGCATTGGCACTTTCAGCGGCACTCAGAGGCAGAATCTGCCGTGACCCAGGGAAAGCTGTGTATCTATCCACTGGAAAATATTTCTAAGACAAAGCCCCGTCCTCTGAAGCATTATCTGGGATTTTATGCTATGGGATTAATCACATTCCTTCTCCATGGGGCTCCACAGACCAAAAAAAAAAGTTACCACTGCAGCACCTACCCCAGTCATGGCATCTGAGACTAAGGCAAGTAACAAATTCCAGAAATTTCCTGAAGGTGGAGAAGGGGTTTCTTAATATTCCACCATGCTTGGTTCTCAGAGTTTTCAGGCCTGTGCTGGATCACATTTTCCAACCCTTTTACTTTACTTAATTGTGTCTTTTGAATACTTACCAAGTTCTCTACTGATTTCCTAAAGGTTTGGTATCTCATCCCACAGTTGGTTCTATTCTTGTGAAAAGATATGCAAAAACCTCTGAAAATGACTTTGTTGGGCATTCACCTAGGTCCCTATCTTGGCTATTGTAAATAATGTTGCAATACGAATGTATATAAATAAACCTGAGGAGCTCAGGGGAGGCCTGCACAGTAACCTTGCAAACTCGAAAGACCTACAGTAACCACATAGGATGGTCTGAAATGCAAACGTTCTAACTAAAAGTGTGTCGTGGTGGGTAGTCCTATCCTAGGCCAGTATTTCCCCTGAAGGTCAGTCTTTACCTTAACTGAGCCTATCTATTGTATTTTTGCATTTACGATAACGTACCTTTGGAATGTCAGGATGATTTCCTTTTTTCCAGACCCCTCACTGCACCAGAGCAGAGACCACAAAACCCCCTCATTGTTTTTGTTACTATGTTAATTAACTGTTTTAATTGTTAACTGTTAACTATTTTGTACTCCCAAATGTAAAAGAGAAATATCTATTTGGTTTATTTTTTATCCAATCCCAGAGAATCCACCCACTTTGCATTCTTCCATCTCCCTAATCTATCACCAATGGATTACAAATAACCTCCTTAACACCTCCTCCTTTGATTGTAATGTATAAAATAAAATAAAATACAAAACTACCATTCTTTGGAGCATTTTCTCAATCCATTGAGCAATTGTTGTCAGTTTGGCTCAAATAAATTCTCTACAGATGTACATGTTTCTTACATTGACAATACACACACAATGGAATATTACTCAGTGATAAAAAAGGAGTAAAATCTTGCTATTTGCAACAACATAGATGGATGTAGATAATAAGTCATATAGAGAATAAGTTAAATAGAGAGAGACCAATACCACTTGATTTTACATATATGAAATCTAAAAAAAAAAAAAAAAAATAGAGGCCCTCAGATACAAAGAACAAGCCGATGGTTGCCAAAGGGGAACGAGTGGGGTAATGGAGGGATAATAAATAAATAGATCGATAAATAAACTGCTTTTTAAAAAAAGTTTCCCTAAATCAGATGGGCTAAAATATACTATAAAAACAAACAACTCCAAAATGTCAGTGGCTTAAAACAATAAGGGTTTATTTCTTGCTCTCATTATACCATGGCTGGAAGTTTTGCTCCAAGTGGACTCACTCCAGGCCCTCAGGGAAGGAGCATACAGTTTCTGGAAGATTGCCTGCCTCTCTGGCAGAGGAAAAGAGAGAGCATGAACTAAATTGTGGAAAACAAAAAAAAAAAAGAGGATCTCTTCTTCCTCCCTATAGAATAGCTTCACATTTAAAAAAAAGTAATAAGAAAATACTCAGTAAACCAATCTTTCTCAAACCCCTCAAGTTACTATTATTATTTCTATTAATATTTCTCCAGCCTTTTAAAAGTAAAATTTCACTCCCTCCACTGGAGACCCCCTCCCTCTCTAATTAAACACTAAATCAGTTAGTCTGTGTTTTCCTAAGGTTACCAATGGCTTCCTTTTGCTTAAACCAGCAATTTTCAACTGGTGTGCCACAAAAAATTTTAAAACAACTTTAAAATAATAGCAATGCCTTGGCTATAGAATCAGGGGCACTGACCTCTTTTGCCCTAGATTGTCAAATAAAAAAGTGACAACAGGCCTGACCGGTAGCACAGTGGATAAGGCGCCAGCCTGTAAACCCAAAGGTTGCTGGTTCAATTCTCAGCCAGGACACATAACCAGGTTGCAAGCCAGGTCTCCAGCCAGGTCTGTGGCTGGAGGCAGGTGAAACACAACCATACATTGATGTCTCTCTCCCTCTCTGCCTCTCTCCCTTCCTCTCTCTCTGGAAATAATAAATTTAAAACTATATTTACATTAAAAAAAAAGTGACAACAGCCAACACAACAATAGCCATCTAGTGTGAATGAATCAAAATTATACCTATTTTTTGTCAGATCACCAAGAAAAAAAAATTTTTGTTGTGCTGTGGAATTTTAATAATTAGTTTAGTGTGCCATAGGTGAAAAAAGTTGAAGATCACTAGCTTAAACCAAAGAATACCTTGCCCATTCTGCCCTTCTAGTCATCTCTGAAGCATTTCCATCTAATGGCCATCCTCTTCTTTAAATCCTTCTGCTTAGCATAAGGACATTGAAGTATTTGAAAAACCCATATATCATATGATTGAATTCATAAATACTTAAAGATGCATTGCTGGCTAATAATTTTTTAGCATAGCCACCTTTCCATTGTCACACCTAAAAAATTAATAATTCCTTTATTTGTCTCACCTGCTATTCAATGCATATTAAAATTTAGCTGATTTTCACCAATGAAGTCAGAATTCAAATAAAGTCCACATGTTTATTAAGTTATATCTTTTAAAATGTTTGTTATTATTTGAAAAATAAGAAATGCTTTACGAATTTGCATGTCATCCTTGATGTCTTTTTTTTTTTCCCCCTAAGTTCTTGTTAACCTTCTGAGGTGCTATTTTTTTTTTTAAATTTTATTGTTGTATTACATCCATCCCCTTTTCGCTCCCCTCTGTCCCCCTCCCCACCCACCCATCCCCCCCAAAGTCAATCCTACCTGTTGTCCATGTCCATGCTTCCTTTATACTAGGTTCTTGTCTAAACTGCTCCCCTTCCTTGCCTCTTCCTCCCTCCTCCCCGCAACCCCCTTCCCTCTGACCACTTTGATGTCTGTTAAATCTCTTTTATTTTATACATTTTTAAACTGATGAGAGAGAGAGAGCAAGAATGGGAGAGACAGAGGTCATTTTGTTGCTCCACCCATTCACACATTCACTAGTTGATCCTTGTGAGAGACTGACCGGGGATATAACCTGCTACCTTGGCAGATCAAGGACTAAACAGAGAAGCGAACCAACTGAGCTACCTACCTAGCCAGGGCCACTTTTATATTACAATACCTCTCTTTAACCCTTTCTTCCAACACCATGGATTTGTTGGAGAATCCTTTATCTTTTCGAATGTTCCACATTTTGGATGTGGCTGATTGCTTTCTCATAATGTCATCTATCTTTTTCTCCATTCCCTGCATATCCTGCAAAATGATAGTTCTAAAGACTTCATTAGGTTTGGTTCAATTTACTTCACGCAAGAATATTCCATATGTAATGCTGTGCCAATAGCTCTACTAACAGGAACTATCACCTGCAATTTAAACTTCCTTTGCAATTCTTTTTCCTTAAATTACATTCCCTGGGGATGTGCAGGCAAAATATTGTATTTTAAAGTAATTTAAAGTAATTTTTTTTTCATTTGGGTATAATACCAACTTCATATATAGTTAGGTTCATTAACTTCAGTTTGTTTTCAATTTTTAAGGATTGTTCTTAAAAGAAATCAGAATCTACCACCCCAAAATACGCAGCTTTCACATGCTGATTACTTTGAACTAAAGGCATTTCAGAAACAGCTGGTACAAGAAGGACACTCTGACCCTCCTTTGTCCTGAAAGCAAAAGATAAATATCCCACGTGAAAAGTGCCCTCATGCCAGGAGGAGGAAAGACTTTCTTATCACCAGATGCAAGAAATTTGGAGCCACAACATCTGTCCAAACCTTGCTCAACTGACCCTTATCTTCCTTGTTACTTTCATCATTTAATACCCTTAGCCCAAACCCCTCTGTCTTGCCAATTTTGCACAAATTTCTCGTTACTTTGTCTAAGGGTATATAATACCTTCCTGCTCTAGTCACTTCTTTGAATCTTCACTCTTGTGAAGGCTCTCACATACATATAAACATTTGATAACATTTTATCCTTTTTTCCTGTTACTCTGTCTGGATTACATCAATTTAAATGTTAGGTCCAGCTGTTAAGAGTAGAGGAGAATTTGTCTTCCCTTATAGTGTCTTCATTTGATTATATTGTGTTCTTTCAATTATTTAAAACAAAGGTGGTTACTGACAAAGAGTCTTCAATCACTTTGGTCAGGTTCCTGAACCTGATCCCAGGCCAGTTTGTGCACTTCCTTAAAAATCTGGGATTAGTAAAAACCCTGCCAAGTCAGTCTAGCAAGAGTCCCCAGTCCTGCGTGGGAAGGGTCCAAAACTCCTCTTGTCTAATATACCCCTCCATTCACCCTTCCTGTGGTGAGTCACCCTGTATAAACCATAAACAATGACCGGAGAGACAGACTCAGGAGCCACCAAGCTGCCATCTTGGTGTTTCTAATGTCCATCTAAGTGGATAAACTTTCAGGATTCCCCTACCCAATGCTTTCTGAGTCTGAGGCTGCTATTTGGACCATGCAGTTCCCTTTTACCATTTCCTGAGGTGTCGTCCTAAGGAATCTCCCTTTCTCAAGGAAGGGTAATTCCATCCTTCTGAAGACCCACTAGTGGCAGAGTCCCAGGGAAATTACTTGGATTTCTTGAGTGGTTGGGGAAGAGGCTGCTACTCTTGCAAATTCATTCAGCGAGTTGTCACCCTGGGGAATTCTTCAAAATTGACTTAGAGGATTCTTGCTAAACCTGGATTCTACAAGGAAGAGTCCTTGTTGAGGAGAAGGTTCAGAGGAGCCTGAGTGAAGTTTGGTCAAGGAAAGAATATTTGTCAACATGTACACATACACATACATACATAACCACTCTCAAAAGGTGGTATATTATACCACAGCTAGATCCATTTTATTTTATTTTTTTACTAAAATATATCTTGCTGAACACCCCATATCACTATATAGGTATAATCTTTATTCCTTTTCACCTGCATAATCTGTTTGATTTAGGTGTGTCTTTCAGATATAGCATAAAATTGAGTTAGCTTATTTTTTTAATGTCATAAAACAATTTATAATTTTTAGAATGTGGTTACCAATTCTGTGCTATATATGTGTATAACATCTATAAATGGCTGCCATAGAAAAATGTTTTCTTCTACTTAAATTAGGTCATAGTTTGGATAAGCAGGGAAGAATGCTGGGAAAGCAGTAATCTTATCTTTCCTGTGTTTTGCACATCATTTTGGACACTGTGGTTGTACAATAAGATGTGTCAGGATACTGCCAACAATTTTGAGATTAGCCTCTCTCCTAGTCCAATGAGAATAAACTTAAGATGAGATAAACATTGCCTGAAAGCTGTCTTTGAGATTTTATTGCTCTTTTAGAGCTTAATTAAAAACAGTGTGAGGCTAAAACAGACTAAGCCAATAAAAAATTCTCCTTAGCATGTGAATTGTGACTTCACTCAGGACTTATGGCAATGACACAATGACAATGACTCAGATAATCTCAGAGTCACCCATTGACCACCAGAGGTTGGGATGAAGTTCTTTGTAGATGTTTTCACCACTAAAAAAATTCACACAGAGGCACTAAGTTCATTCCTAGCCTGTGTTGTGGTGCATTGGTTGTATCACCTATAAATAAGAGTAAAGTCAGGAAATGATGAGTCAAGCTCCGAGGACCAGGCGCAACTGCATTTTTCTCAATGTACATGTTACCTGCACATTAAACAAGCTGTAATCAATTAGAAACTTAAATACAAAATACAATGATATGATTTCTCTCCTATTGCAGAATCACAACATCAGAAGACTATAGATTGTTGCCTAGCACTCTCTCTTTGAGTTGAAGGCCACCCATTTTGTGCTTCCAGTTAGTTTCATGAGGGTTATTGACTTTCCTTTATGCCTTGCCTTCTCAATCTCTTTTGAGCTGAAATTCTCCTAATGAATTCATCAGTGAGCTTAGGAAAATAATAATAATACAGAATGTCAACTGGTAAATTAAAAAAAACTGATTGTCCCTGGTTTCTATTCCAAGGCCAAAGCAAGGTTTTTTCCAGCGTGTTTCTCTTTGTGCTAGCCCTATAATGTTAGCCACTAGCAACCAAATAATCACTACATGTTCAGGGACCGCACTAGGCCAGTCCATTTATGTGCTTTCTTTCCTTTTAATCCATCCTTATAACAACACAGCAAGGTAGATTCTCAATTTTTTGTTTGTTTCAAAAACAAACATACCCAATGCATATAATAAGACAATATTATAATGATACCTTGAACGATGAAGTTGTCATTATTTTTCAAAGATTTTAACGTAATGCGGTGTGGATGAGTTATAATTTGGTTTGGCAACATACAATAGCAACAAGCTCAAAGTAATGGTAACCTTAATGTATAAAGTCCTACCTCTCTCAAGAACAGTAAGTTGGAGGTAGAAGGTTATTGGCATTATTTCAATGGCTCAAGAATTTCAAGGCTGAGATCACTAGGATTCTGTTCTATAACTCTTCTGTGTAGTTCCAAAAGAGCTGCTGTAGGCTTCAGCCATCTTGTCAACCTTCCAAGGCAGAATGAGCTTTCCCTAAAGCTCCGGCCAATGTTTTCTACATTAATCTTAGTGACCATTCTCAGTGGAAGCGGGGCAATTCAGTGGTTTATCCATATACATTACTCCCCTAAATAAAACTGTGCTTTTGATGATGTGAAGGATGTTGAGGAGGCAATTGTTCTTGCCACAAAGTAAACAGGTAATAATTGCTTTTCATGAACAGATAGCACAAAAGGAAAGCACCTGGGATAATACATGGCAAGTAATAATCACATAAACATTTACTGAGACCTTATTCTTTATGTGCTATACATATAAATGTCTCATCACAGCAACACCATGATGTAGGTAACCTTTTTATCCCCATTCTTCAGATAAGAAAACCAGGGCTTGGAGAATTTCAGAAACGTGTTTAAAGTCATTCAGAAAGTCAGTGGAAGATCAGATGAAATTAGAATCCAGGTAATTCTAAAGCCAAGATTTTGCAGCTGGTATGTCATGGTTTCCCCTCTGCAGTAACTTACTAATCACAAAATTGAGCATCTCTGTTCTGAAGAGGCACAACCTTTCCTGGAAAAATGTGTGGTCAGAGCCTTTCTCAGGACTGGGCCTTTTATATCACAGTACAATGCCACTTAATCAGTCCGACTCTGCCTTTTCTCCCAACCAGTGCTTTCTTCAGTGCCATTTCCGTTTTCTGTCCTTTGCATTTATCATCCTTATGAGCATTGGTACCATAATGATTTGGAGCTTTTCTCTTCAGGTAAATTTCCAAGTATAACATTTATTGTAATGTTTCGATAGCTGAAATGACAGGAAGGAAAATAAAATATTAAGTGTGCTCTTTTTATTATGCCTTAAAATGCCATAAATTTGTGCTCATTGGAGAGGGCTGGTGGACTCTAACTGAAGCTATAAACTTGCGAGCCTGTTGTTAACTGATCTGGAGGATGCACAAGAAGCTCTCATTTTTCTGTTCCAATATGTTTATCATTCAACAAACATTTCTCCTCACTTTGCTTCCTGGGCCTCATAAAATTGAAATGGAAAATATAAAATGGCTTAATAGCTGAACAACACCAAATAGCATGCTTGGCATGACTTAACATTTTTAAAATATAGAGTCTCATTATATTAAATATGCCTCATTATTGTAATTACGCTGCTACAAATGGGGTGGATAGCACATCATATCATTACTTAATTTTATGAAAAAGCTTTCTAAGCTGTTTGTTGACAGATAATACCACGTTCTGGTTCTGTTTGCCTAAATTGCAGCCTGTGCTAAGGTTTATAATTCACTTTAACATTTCTTAAAATGTGCTTATCTTTGGGATCCAGCTTGATAATGCTTTATTTCAGCATAAAATGTACCAGGAATTGTTTTTGAAAACAGGTGTGACAGCACTGCACTTCTGTGTTCTGGGATGGCAATGAAGTTGCCACTTGGTTTTGGTTTTTTTCCTCATCTGAGGACTTTGTTTTTACTGCTTTAAAAAGGAGAAGAAGAGAAAGAGGAAAGGCGAAAGAGAAACATCAATATGAGAGAGAAGCATTGATTGGTTGCCTCCTGCAGACCCAGACCAGGGCTCAAACCCACAACCTTTTGCTTACAGGACAAGCTCCAACTGGCTGAGCCACACTAGCCAGGGCAAAGTTGCCAGTTTTTAAAATCCCTTAAAGAACAGCTGTAGAATGTGATATTTTTGAACAATGTGTAATGACATGGAAAATTGCTCAAATGTAAGCAAAATGGGCTAGTGTTGAAGTTATGAGTACAGCCTCATCTCATACAAGTAATTCTAAAATATAGAAATAAGCCAGAATGCCAAGGGTTTGGTTTCTCAAAATGGTGGAGTTAGGGGTGATTCGAGAGAGAGAGAGAGAAAACATCCACCGGTTGACTCCTCCTATACGTGCCTATCTTGGGGTCGATCCCACAGCCTAGGTGTGTGCCCTGGCTGGAGATCAGACCCTCAGCCTTTGGTGTACAGGACAACGTTTCCACCAACTGAGCCACCCGGCTGGACCAAGGGTGACTTTAACTCTCATTTCATGCTCTTTTGTATTTTCTGGATATTATATGAAAAAATATTCTACAAAAATTATATACTTCAAAAAGTTATTTTTTATAAGTCACTTTGAATAGGTGGAAGATGGTACAGCCAATGATGACATTGGCCGTAGAGCAATGGAGCGTAAATAAGCAGCAAACATCTCCTTCCATGGACAGTGTCAGTGCAAGGAGACCAAGCATCTCTCAGGACTGGTCAAAATAATGACCTGGGCTCCTTTCTGGCCTCTCCAGGAACTCTACCTGGACTTTGGCCACTCCTGGCAAATCTGGCTGTCCCTGTCAGAACCAGTTTGTACTATCCTTTCTATCTGCTATGGAGTGCATAATCTTACTCCTCACACTGCCCTTCTTCATGCAGGATACTTAACCTGGTATTCTCCCTGTCAGTTGAAATTTCTTTTAAGAATTCAGTACAAAAATGGGAGTTCTTGTCTGGTGGGTATAAAGTTGCACATTTAGAAGATTAAAAAGTTTTGGAGATCTATTTTACAATAATGTAAATATTGAACTCCCGAACTAGATACTTTAAAATGATGAAGATGATGAATCTTATGTGTTTTTTACCATAATTTTTTATATTATTTTTAAAGATTTTATTCATTATTTTTAAAGAGAAGGGCAGGGAGAGAGGAAGAAAGGGAGAGAAACATCAATGTATGGTTGCCTTTCACCTGCCTCCAGTTACAGACCTGGCTGGAGATCTGGCTTGCAACCTGGTTATGTGCCCTGGCTGGGGAATTGAACCAGCGACCTTTGGGTTCACAGGCTGGCACCTATCCGCTAAGCCACCAGCCAGGGCTTACCACAATTTTTTTTAAAGGGAGATGAATATTTGGCATGAGGATTTTGAGCTGAAGGTAATTTAAGGAAAGGCAGACATAAGAGGAACACCACTCTTCCTTTTTGGGAGTTAGGATTTAACATGGGAATTTAGAAGGAATACAAACATTTAAACCATAGCATTTACCGGAAACTTTTATCTACCATATATTTCCTACTTGTTACCTTTTCACTATACCAAAAAGTCTGTCCAGAAAATATCCAGCTGTGTGCTATTGGAAAAAAGAGACATTTATTGAAGAAGACACAACATACAAGAAACATTGTACATAGGACAATGACACCTCAGTCTTCTCTAAAGTAGGCGCTTTGGGACCTCACACAGTTCTCCCAATTGTCATCAGCTGCCCTGTCATGTTTTTCTGAATCTCATCAATAGTCTGAGATCTCTTCCCTTTCAAAGGTGAGTTTAGTTTTGGGAAAAGCCAGAAGTCTCACAGCACCACAGCTGAGCTGTAACAAGGCTGAATCACTTGTGTGAGTTGATGTTTCACCACAAAACTCTGCCTGAGATGTCATGCATGAGCAGACGCATTGTCGTGATGAAGTTACGAATCACCAGTTGCCCATAGCTGCAGCCTTCTGAATCATCTGAATAGTTTCTGTGGAGGAACAGTCAAGTTTAATGCAAAATTTGATGCAAATTTCCTTGCTCTACTTGTTCAGTCATTTTGAATGTGATGGCCACACAGTACACATGCTCACCCAATGGCAACTAGTACAGTGAATTTGTTATTGTCCATACATGTGCCTTTCAGTTACTCTCCTCAGCTGCCAGGTTCCACTGGTGTCATGCAAATCGTTCATGTTATATTAACAGTGGGTGGGGCTTTTTCTGGACAGACCTCATCGTATATCATCCCTAGAAGCATGACCACCACTTTCTTTTGTCTAGTCACTTCTCTATAATTTATTGCCACTTATTAAAATTGTTTGGAAGCTCCCAGACATAACTGCTTCTTTGGGTTTTAACTTCTTTTTTGTGAAGTCTGTGTGCATGAGAAATAAACATTTTCTACAGTTAATCTCCCTTTTTCCAGTTTACTTCACAGGCTCCAGCTACAAGAACCAAAGAAGGTAAAGGAAAAGTTTTCCTGTCCTACATTAATTACCTTGACGGTCCCTGTGTGCCATAGCAGTGGTATGCCTATTCCTTGTCACCCAGAGCAGATCAATTTTTAGTAGTTCCCCTCCTCAGTATGATCAGATTATTTTCAGTAAGCTCATGAAATGAAACAAGAAAAAAATACAGATGGTGAGAATTTTTATTTACCGAAACTTTGTCTAATTATACCAGGAAAGAAAAGGAAAAAAATAAATAAATACATAATACACTATAAAAAGAGGAAAGTGAACAACTATTTCTTCAACAAGTTTTATACTTAACAATTTGACTGCAGACCCCTTGGTTACAGCCTGATATAATAATATTTTATGCAAACAATTGTCCAGTGACAGGGCTCAAAACACACTACTCCAAAATAGGCACTTTGGTGTACTGAATATTTTAAGCTGAAGGAATGTGAGAAACAGCAGGTCCAGGAAGAACCTTCTGATTTCTCCTGAAGCAGGCCATACACTCGCCTGTGAGAGGTGCCTTACCAGGAAAAGACCATCCTTATCTACAAGGTGCCAAGAGGAATATGAATAAACAAGCCTTGCTGTCTCCTGTTTGAGCTACTTAGCTCAAACTCTTTTTCATCCTATTTCATCACATTTTTCTCAGTTTTCCACTCACCATCAAGCTGAACATAAAAACAGCCAAGTGTAACTGTTTCCTCAGATCTTCATTTCCTTATGAAGGTTTCTGTGTGCTGTAAAATATGTATTAAATAACTTTTCTCTAGTTAATCTGTTCTTTGTCACAGGGTCCCTGTTAGAGGGATAAGGGGAGAAGATCCTTTTCTCCCCTTTGTCAGCATGAATAACTGAATTTGAATAAAACTGAAATGTCTGCAGAAGATACAATGTAGGCAACTAGTAAGTCACATCATTGTTGTAATGCTTTTACTTCTTAAATCAGTCTTTTGTTCTAAAACAACTTCTAAATGAATCTTAATTTTCAAAAACCCAAATTTTATTTTTAAAAGTCTGTGGGCTAAATTTACATTTGCCAAACAAAAGATGGCATACCTTGTAGCTCATTCTTGGTTTCACCATTTTACATTTTAAGTATAACTAGAAACTCCAGTTGGTGACATGGAATAAAGAAGTAGAAAGGCCTGAGTTCTCTTCCCTCACCTTTACCCTGGCTGCGCTATCACTGCGTGCTTCAGATCTCTTGTTTAAAGGGAGGGAAACACGAACTGCACCAATGAGTTGGAACATTACCCACTAAACCTCAAAAAAAAAAAGATTAACTGAGTCCACGTGTATCGAAAGGGTAGCTCTACCAATAGGAGTATTTTTCCATGACCTTCCATGTAAAATGCATTGCCTATTAAAGAATCAGTAACACAAATTAAAATAAGAATAAGAAATTAACTTTTATGTGACATACATTTGTGTACTAAAAAATAAATTTTAGAAAGAACTTATGGCCCTGGCTAGTGGCACAGTGGATAAGGCCCCAGTCTGCAAACCCAAAGGTTGTTGGTTCAATTCCCAGCCAGGGCACATAACCAGGTTGCAAGCCAGGTCTCCAGCTGGGTCTGTAGGTGGAGGCAGGTTAAAAGCAACCACACATTGATGTCTCTCTCCCTCTCTGCCTCTCTCCCTCTCTCTGAAAATAATAAATAAAATATTTAAAATAAAATAAAAATTAATTAAAAACAGAAAGAACTTATAGACAGACAATGGTATGGTGATTATGGTGGGGGTTGGGGGTGGGTAGAGGTGAAAGAGAGTAGATATGGGGGAATAAACAGTAATGGAAAAATTATATTAAAACTTTAAAAATAATAAATACATTTTACATATATGTATATAATTGAAATACATAATCACAGTAATACTTTTAGAATTTAAGCCAACAAAAGATTTAAAATGTTTTTATTAATTAAAACATAAACAAATAAATTTTTACTTTATTGATTGACACAGAGAGAGACAGAGAGAAACACTAACCTGTTGTTCCACTTACTTCTGCATTCATTGGTTGATTCTTGTATGTGCCCTGATCAGGGATCGAACTTGCATCCTCGGTGTACAGGGATGATGCTCTAACCAATTGAGCTACCCTGCCAGGAATAAACCAACAAAAGATTTTTTGAGAGGAGTAGTATTTCATCCCTGACCTTGTTTAGAGTTGCTGACACATAAAAGCAAAAGAGCTTCACATGGTTTTATTATTGTTTTTAAATCCCCTACAGACAGTGCACTCCCTTGCTGCCTGCACTGGGCAGTTGAGCACCTGCGTAGGCACACTGCTGTTCTGTACTTAACTCTAGTTAAGTTGGTTTTGTCCATTTCATCATCTTGTGTAATGCATTCAGGTTTTACTAGGAGATTCGTGTTTGTTTTTTTTTTCTTTAATTTATTTATTTTTAAAGAGAAGGGAAAGGAGGGAGAAAGAGAGGGAAAGAAACATTGATTACCTGCCTCTTTCACACCACCAATGGGGACCTGGCCTCCAACCCAGGCATGCGCCCTGATTGGGAATTGAGCAGGCAGTCCTTTGGTCCACAGGCTGGTGCTCAATCCTCTGAGCCACACCAGCCAGGTTGGTGGTTTGTATTTTTTTAATGAGCAAATCTGAAATACTTTATGCAATAAAAATCAGCCCTGGCTGGTATGGTTCAGTGGATTGAACAGGAGCCTGTGAACTGAAAGGTCGCTCGTTCGATTCCCAGCCAGGGCACATGCCTGGGTTGCTGGCCAGGTCCCCAGTAGGAGGTGTGCAAGAGGAAACTGCACATTGATATTTTTAAAATTAAATTCATAAAGTCTTTTTAAAATCATTGCCTGATGACAGCTTTCTGTGTTCTCAATTTTCCTAAACTGACGAAACTCAACAGGAAAATAATTTAAAAGGGACACGAGGGGTCCAGGGACAAAGATGTGGAACTGGCAGGTCAAGCCTGCCAGCAGTGGTCAGGTGAAGCTGGAAGCACCTAGCACTCAGCCTCCTCCAGCTGTATCCTTGTGGGACAAGGACACCGGCCCATGGTCACCAGACCCGGCAATGTTTTTCATTAGGAGCTGATAATCTGATGGCTTTGTAAAATGTCCTAATTTGTAAATGACGGAAATTAATTCAAGCTCAAGAAAACACTGTGCAGTGCACACAGAACACATCAGCAGCTGCTGCATATGCCTCCAGCCATCATTTCTAATGAAAAAATGCACGTAGGGCTTTGTTCTCTGAACATTTTCCTGTCTCCAAAATGTGACCTTTTAGGAAAATCCAGGAACACTTACATCATATCCATAATCTGCAGTTTAACAAGAAAAGGAACATAATTAGAGTAAATACTTGGGAGTGGCCTGAAGTCCCAGAGCAATCCTTTCTCTTGTGTCCCAGCCAAGGATGGTGTCACCCAAATGCCTGTTTGACGAAGTGATATATACCAGATTTATTTAACCACTGGCAAACCACATTTCTCTTTCTAGAGCAGTAAGTTAAAAGATTATTGACCTCCCTTGGTTATAAAAAGAGGAAATACTTTTCCCAAGAAGCAGGGTAGCTGCAACCAGTCCTTGCAGAGAAATCATTAACCACCAAGATTCAGAAAACTGAGCTAGAAGCTTCTACGCACGTGCCACCCTGCCGCTGCCCCCATCAGCACCTTTCCAGAGGTGAGTGTGTGCCTTCTAAAAGTTTCCTGCCCTGAGTATCTTGAGTTTTATTTTAAAAACAACAACAACAACAACAACAACAAACCCCAGTCTAAATCCTCCTGTGTGGACCTCATTTGATTTGGCATTTGGCATATTAAAAGGGAAGGTTTATTCAAATTAAGGATAACAATAGAAGCTGTTCCCCATGTTTCCGCAGGTAATTAGAGCTTTGTGTATCTTAATTAAAAAGTGGTAGAGCTAAATCCTCTAACAGATTTACTCAGCATCCTTCAGGCTCAGTTCCTGCAGGGGCCATGCCGAATTAAAAGCAGGAATGTGGAAAAAGGCTTTGTCCTCAGTGGCTTTTAAGAACGTTCCGGTTTAAGAGCATGAATGCTGCCCAGTGTGGCCAGGTTGGCACGGCTGCCCCGTGTGACCTCCCAGAGACTCTTGAGTCTGCTGCCATGAGTCCCACGTTTCTGTCGAGGAAAAGCTTTGCCTGGTTCCAGCCTCACTGCTCAACCCACTCAAAGCCCCAGAGTCTAATCTTCAACCCTGCCTACTCTGAAGAAACAGGGGACAATCACCTCCCAGTACGACAGGAGGGAAAAAATTGAAAAGCCACGAAGTCTCTCCTTTTATAACTGTTCCTTTCATTTAAAATTTGTCCATTTGTAAACCCTTTTCCAGTGCTTATGTTTTGGGCTGATTTTTTGGGTTTTTTTTTTTTTTTTTGTACAAAGAGCAATGACAAATTGTTAGAAATGATCATTATCAGAAATAGATGTCCCCTGGCTGGTGGCACAGTGGATAAGGCACAGGCCTGCAAACCCAAAGGTCGCCGGTTCAATTCCCCAGCCAGGGCACATAACCAGGTTGCAAGCCAGGTCTCCAGCCAGGTCCTTGGCTGGAGGCAGGTGACAGGCAACCATACAATGATGTCTCTCTCCCTTTCTTCCTCCCTCCCTGCCCTTCTCTCTGAAAAATAATAAAATCTTTTAAAAAGTAAAAAAGATACATACTTCTTTTACATTAGTATAGACTAGTTAATAATTAACGTTTACAGCACATAGAGATGGTACTGGGGAAGAAGCTAACTATTAGGGGTTCTGTGTGATCTCAGGCTCTTGGGGAGGTGGGTGTGCCCTAAAGAGTCTAGAAACAGATTTGACCCTGACATTTCAAAAGGCATGTTCTTTTAGATGCAAAAAGATGATAGACAAGCTTGACTTCTATCCAAGGTTATGACCTCACCCCATTCCCAAAGGCCCACCATTTCAGCAAGACAAAAGGGGACACTAAGACTTCCAGGAATGGAACCTAAAGATCCCCAAGCTTATTGCTGACTTTCCACACTCATAAGAAACGGCATATGTGACAGATAAATCAGAGGGAGACAAGCCCAAGGCTGACTGATTCCAAAGGTAAGGGAGGGAGAGGAGGGCAAACCAAAGAAGGAAAAAAAGAGTCAGAAAAGCCACGAGGCGTTGCCCAGGGCTTGAAACGGAAATGGATGACTGGAACTAGAGCCTCCAGTGGAGAATTCATGGACCTGATGAAATGGAAAAACTGATGAAGCTGACTGACCCAAGCCTTGCCAAGGAAGCCAGTGCAGATGCCCCCAGGTTGTCATATGCTTCTAGGAAAGGCGGATGCGGCACTCCTACCCCTTGGAGGATGATGACAAAAAAACGATGACAAGGATTAACTCTCCTGTGTACCAGCCCTTGTCAGGTCTTGACTGGGTTTCAAATGGAGAGGAAAAGAGTTCAACTTGTTTTAATACCACAGAGGTGACTTGAGATGTCCTTTGAAGGGACAGTGTTGTTTCTGTGCCCTACAGCTGCCCAGGTGCTGTCATGCATTTCCATAACGTATAGTTTGCACACCCATTCCAATGGAGGGAAAAGGGGATAAGGGTTTCAAGGCAAACCATTCTGCACTTTGCTGAAAAAAACAAAGAACTTTCTATGAAGGACAAAACTTGCAGAATGGGAGGGGTGGTTAAGATAGTCTTTTGTTAAAATTTGGGGCCTGATTAGGGGAAATGGTGCCACAGTGAAAAGAACCAACAATTAATAAGGAAAAAAACAAAAAAGACTTCCTAGGAAGAACCTTCTTAGCACCCTGAGGCCACATTATCCAACCAAGAGGTTAGTCATTAATGCATCCTTTGGATTGATTTATGATCAAAAGAGGGAAGTGTGGATGAAAATGGGACCACATGCCCTGGTCAGTGTGGCTCGGTTGGTTGGAGCATCATCCTGTAAACGGAAAAGTTGCCAGTTTGATACCCCATCAGGGAACATTCCTAGGTTGAGGGTTCGATGCCCCATTGGGGCACATATTGGAGGCAACGAGTACATCTTTCTCTCTCACATTAATATTTCTCTCTTCTCTCTCTCTCCCCCTTTCTCTCTTTTTCTAGAAGCAATGACAAAATGTCCTCAGATAAAAATATAATAATAATAATAATAATAATAGCAGTCACATACAAAACCTGACAAATTTAGGGGAGGCTAGAATGGTGGGCCCTGCAAACTCAGAGAACACACAGGAGAGTCTGAAACATAATTCTTAGAAGCGGGTCACAACATGTGGTCAGGTCTTATGCCTGTAGCTTCCTTGTGAAAAGTCCATTTTGATCTTAAGAGAGCCTATTTCCTGTCTTTTTGCATCCAAGATAACATCACCTTTGAAATTTCAGAGTTGTGTTCTTTTTCAGGCCCTTCAGGGCACACCCGCCTCACCAAAGCCTGAAATCGCACAGAAACCCTGATTGTTAGCTTGTTCCCTGAATACCATCTCTATGTGCTGTAAATGCAGTGTTCAGACTCAGAGCCAGGGACTCAACTGCAGCTCTGCAACTTAGAGTAGAGTCTCTCTTAATGCCTTTTCAAGGAACTGACTCACCAGCGTAACCAATGCGCCACCGCACGGCTTGACCGAGGTACCCATCAAGTACCCTTGACTGGGGCACCCATTGTACCCCCAGCACAGCAGGGAAGTTATCTGCAGCACCTCTAAGCACTTCAGCTTCCACTACTTCTGAATAATGGATCAACTATAAGGTATACATATATGTACTCTTAGGGGAGCTCCTCAAATGCACAGCTGGGAGATTTTATTTACTATTCATAATTGGGGGGGGGGGGGGGGGGGAGCATTTCCAAGCTAAGTAATCCTGTGTTTCAGCTCTATTGTTTTAAGAGGTAGCTAAAACATAAAAATGTATACAGTTTCTTGAGTTTCAGTGTGCACTGTGCTTAAACTGTATTTGGCACATAGTAACTGCTTACTAAATGTCATTTCTCATCTTTTTCTTTCCTTTGTTTCTCACTGTAGCACCAAAAAATAAACTCAAAATCACATAAGGTAGGCACAGTCTCCCTTTTGGGAGCACAGCCACACCTTTCTTCCCTCTCAAGCAAGCATCTCCTAAACTCTAAGGGTCCCCAGGAGACTTGCCACCAGGGAGCAATGGGCAGCGGCAGGTGGCAACTTGTCCTGGGCTCACCCTCTGAACCCGTCTCCAAGGCCTCTTTCCTCTGACTTCTTAGTGAATCACAGCAGCCGTGTATTGGCTCTCCAGCTGTTTCTTCTATCCTAAGGCCTTCCTTGTTTCACTGTCCCTAGCCTTCAAAAAGGTACTTAAAAGAAAAAAAAAAAAAAAACCCTAGCTGGTGGCACACTGAATAAGGCGCCAGCTTGCGAACCCAAAGGTCGCTGATTCGGTTCCCAGCCAGGGCACATAACCAGGCAAGCCAGGTCTCCAGCCAGGTCAGTGGCTGGAGGCAGATGAAAGGCAACCATACAGTGATGTCTCCCTCTCTGCCTTTCTCCCTACCCCTCTCTGGAAACAATAAATAAAAACTTAAAAAACAAACAAAAAAAAACATGTAAAGTAACAAAAACTTGAAATTCTCTTCAAAGTATCTTTTGTGGATAAAATTGTGCTTTTGTGTGATTATGGAAGATAAAATGCAACTGTTAAATAAATACTAATATTGCTGATGCAAGGGACCACCGGAGTCTCCAGCAGAGAGTCCCACGACTTGCCATCTCCTTCAATGAGCACATCTGTGCTGGGCTCCTACTGAAAGAAATATGCCAAACTCATGAATAGTGGTTACTTATGTGAACTCACGAGGTGTGGGGCCAATGGTAGCATGTACATCAGGCCAAGAGATATTTGTGGTTTGAAAAAGCATACTTACCTTGTCCCCCAGGGCTATTCCAACTTGCTCCCACCCTACCCTTACCCACTCCAGTGAGGATACCGCTTTAAATTTTCTAGGCTTGGTCTTGGAGGGGAGGAAAAAGAATTTTCTTTCTGCCTTTCATTGTTCTTGGTTAAGACCTTATGTAAAAAGACATTAACAGGATGGGGGAATCAACAATTTTAATTATGTACATTCAGGACCTACTGAGTTAAGAGCCTAGAAGATTGAGGATTATGTAGGACCCTCAGTGAAGAAAAGGGATAGGGGTCTGGGATTTCTGAGGTGAAGGCAATTCAGGGGAAAGTGAGCAGAGGAGATGTTTGGAAAACAGAGGTTGCCCCAAGGGGCGATAAACCAGCCCCTCAGGTGCAAAAATAATCTCCAGCAGTGACTCTCTTCTCCGCAGGCCTCCTTTCTAATGTAGATTTCTTTTATGGCTGGAAGATTTCCCTTACAAAAGGGTAACTTCTACAGTTTTCAACCATCTTCTGTGTCTCCAGTTTTCAAAAAATAATACATAATTAGCTCAAAATAATCCTTATGCCAAAGAGGCAGATTTGGGCCTGGCACGTGGCGCGCCCAGGCAGTCTTTCACAGCGGCCAGATGCCAAATCGTGTGTTCCTCAAATGGTGTTCAATTAGGTGGCCTAACAGTGTTTCCGGAGCTAATAACGTTCGATTTCCAATATCACACGGTCAAGCTGATATTAGACCTTCCCAAAATAATCAAGTTAGTCCTGGTGAGGGAAGCTGAGCACATCAAGGGTTGCTTACTCTCTACCTCCACAGCTCTCACCCTGCAAATTTCTGAAATATGAGTCTTGCTTCAGATACACAGATGAGCCCCTATCTGCCAGGCCCACGGGTGAGATGAGAGATTAAAAAAAAAAAAAAATCCAACCTTTAATTTCCTTAGAGCCTGGAAAGTTGCTTCTCAAAACCTGCTTCAGTAAATAAATGAAAACGAAAACGCCTACTTTAATAATGTGATTCCAATTTTTCACTCTCAGAAATACACTGAATTGGAAGAGGTCTCCTTTGCTATTTCTATGGTTCTTTGCATTCCATGGTTGAGATGAAATTTCACTTGACTCTTGCATAAGCAAAAGCCCACCAAACAAAGGAGAAATGGGTGCCTCCCCCATCACTGTATTTCCTCCTGCAGCCCTGCAGCCCATAGCAATGATTTCCATTAAAAAAACAAAAACAAAAACCAAATCTCAGTTACACACACACAAACACACTGAGCAAAAGAATTAACGTGTGCAATATGCTCAATGCTTACTTTCCTCCCAGAATACATGATGAATTTTTATGGAGGGTGGTGGAGGAAGGGAAGAACCACATTCAAATGAAACCCAACATCACTCTCCTCTCCAGTGTCATTTCAATAGCCAGATAAAAGCCAAATGAGGAAACAGGGAAAAAGGGTGTACAGAGTAGCTGTTCTGAAAACCACCCTCCATTTCAAACTGCAGCGGAGGAGGTTACACCCAGGCATGCCAGTAGCTTCTCTCCCCGCAGAAAATTAACTGGTAAGTGCTTCTTGTTTGTTTTTCTCAAACTGACACATTTGCAGCTGACCCGACAGGATTCCTGCAGACAATTTATTTCCAAAGCTCTATTTTGACTGACGACCAGCTGGCCAAAAAGAAAAATGATTCCTGGTAGTTTATGAAAAGCTCTACGTGAAGGTTCATATTTTTGGTCCTGTCAAAAGTGTTGAGGGAAGATCATCCCCGTCTTTGCTGCAGCTGCTGATTAAATCAAAAACACTGGAAGAGAACATGAGGGCACAAAGAACTTTCTGTAATTTCCTCAGCGTTTACCTAGAAAATGACGGCTCATAAATGTGGGTTTTAAGCAGTAGTGACTCAGAAATAATCAAGTATCATTTGTGGAAAGCCCACTGTAGAGAAATCTAATAGGAGAAAATGGTACTCGGAGATGAAAATTGATTTTGCCCTCCTTAGATTACAAAGTAAGAAAAAAGTTGTAAATTGAGTTGTAATGTAGTTTGGTTGTTTTTTTTTTTTTTTTTTTTTTTTTTTTTTTTTTTTTTTTTTTTTTTTTTTTTTTTTTTTTTTTTTTTTTTTTTTTTATCTCTCTCTCTCTCTCTCTCTCTCTCTCTCTCTCTCTCTCTCTCTCTCTCTCTTAAAGATGAATAGCTTGTGGTTCTTCAAAGCAAACATCTCTTTGTGGTTGCTATTTGAAATCTACTAATCAATTGCCTGTTAGAGTAGTTGGTACCTGGACCCCTAATGAAGGGTGAATGGCTCAAGGCAGGAAGGTAACTGGGAAAGAAAGGTTCAGCTAACTCGATTGTTCCTATGGTAGTCAGATAACTGCGAGCAACAATTGCTTTTTGTCTCATAGTTTATCATCTCCTTCAAAGGAAAGCTAATGAAAACCAAATGAAGGTTTGATAACGGAACTTGCATCAGCAATTACTCTCTGAAATTGGCCCTTTTCACTTAAAGCAAACTCATTCACCCAAGCTTCCACAAACTTGTTACTAAATTAATCCACTATGTTTTTTGTCTGTTTTGTGAAAAAAGAAAGAAAGAAAGAAAAGAAAGGAAGGAAGGAAGGAAGGAAAGGAAAGAAGAGGAGAGGAGAGGGGAGGGGAGGAGAGGAGAAGAGAGGAGAGGAAAGAAAAAGAAAAGAAAAAGGCCAAGAGACCTTTCTTTGGGTTCAAATTACCCACTTCAACTAATTCCTCTTACTGAATAATTCTTATCATGTTTGCACATCTTCCAGATACATGATGGCTTTTGTTTTTTCATGGCCTTTATTTATGATTTTACCTGAGACTTGTTTAGGTTATAAAAGCATGTCAGACATTTCCTATGTTACTTTACCATGAAACATCATCTCTGAGACAGGTATGTAACCCAACATTCCCTTTTCAAGGGCCACAGCAATTGAAGCTAACTTAGGGAAGTAACGTTAAGAGGAGAAAAGCTTTATGTTCAAAGATGTTTTCCCCCCAAATTGTTTATAACTTCAAGAAAACAGAAGCAATCTAAATATCCAACAGAAGGCTAGTTAAGCAACTTAGCATCTCAATGAAGTAGTTCACAGCCATTAGGAAATCATAATTTGGAGAGTTATGTAGCATCATGGATGGGTGCTTACAAATGTTAATAATGATTATAATGATGTAAAAAGTAAATGCAGTTGGGAAATTGTAGAAAGTATGCAAAACTGAAAATAGTGTTGAGCTGATGATGTGTCGAGAAGGGAAAACTTTTCCTCTACCCTCTTAGGTGCAGTTCCTGAGGTCCTGTGAATTAAATTGACAAAAGGCAAATTAGTAAGAGAAAAATTTTTAATTTTAGTTATATATCTTTTTTTAAAAGATTTTATTTATTATTTTTAGAGATTGGGGATGGGAGAGAGCCAGAAAGGGAGAGAAACATCAATGTATGGTTGCCTTTCACCTGCCTCCTGGCTGGAGACCTGGCTGGCAACCTGGTTTTATGTGCCCTGGCTGGGAATTGAACCTGAGACCTTTGGGTTCGCAGGATGGCACCTTATCCACTCTGCCACCAGCCAGGGCCCGCATAAAAACTTAAGATATAAAAAAAGTGACTAGTTAAATGAAAATTATTAACATAGGATTCTTTTAAATTGGATAATTTCCAAATATGCCTCAAATCTATGGTTGCACAATATCTTTAGACTTGTTTTTATTTTGCCTGTTTCCCGAAGCCCTAATTCGAACTCTGCCTCTGATTTTTTAAAAAGGTTTTATTTATTTATTTTTAGAAAGAGGGGAGGTAAGGGAGAAAGAGAGGGGAAACCGATCAGTTGCTTCTCACCCACCCCCTACTGGGGACCTAGCCTGCAACTCAGGCATGTGCCCTGAACCGGAAATCGAACCAGCAACCTTCTGGCTCTCAGGCTGGCACTCAATTCGCTGAGCCATACCAGACGGAACCCTGGCTCTAATGTTTTCATGGCTTGAGGCAAAACAGATTTTCTGGACCTCAGTTTCTTTTCCTCTAAAACTGCAATTTTCAATCTTTTTCATCTCATGACATACATAAACCAGTCACAAAATTCTGTGTCACAACCTCATCGATCTGGCTCAGGTGCAGGCTTCGCCCTGCAAAGCATCACTGGTTAGATTCCTAGTTTAGTCCCTTGTAGAGGTGCATATGAGAAGCAACCAATTTAATGTTTCTCTCCCTCTCTCTCCCTCTCTTTCCCTCTCTCAAAAAAAGTACAATCTTAAAAAATAAGTAAATAAAATTCTGCAGCCCACCAAAGGATATGTTATATTTTTTGTCGAGGTGACAAAAAAAAAGGGGGAAAAAAAACGGTATAATGTTTATCCCTTCACAGCAGACAGGTATCACATTGGCCGTTGTCATTTTTATTTGACAGTCTAAGGGAAAAGAGGTCAGTGCCCCTGACTAAATAGTCAGGTATTGCATGTTTCAAAATTCTTGTGGCACGATGGTTGAATATTGCTGCTGTAAAAGAAATCTGATAGGCGATTCCCAGCCAGGGCACATAACCAGGTTGCAAGCCAAGTCTCCAGCCAGGTCTGTAGCTGGAGGCAGGTGAAAGGCAGCCATACACTGATGTTTCTCTACCTCTCTGCCTCTCTGCCTTCCTCTCTCTCTCTAAAAATAATAAATAAAATATTTTTTAAAAGAAAGACATCTAATAGCTTAAATTCCTTCTAGTTTTTTGTCCCCACTGCCACATTTTAAATTGCTGCTTTAGTCATTGCTCCATGTGATCTATGTAATGGTACTTAGCACATATAGTGGGTACCGAATAAATATTTAGTGAAACACATCTTTTTTTATTATTATTTTTATTTAAAATGTTTTATTTATTATTTCCAGAGAGGAAGGGAGAGAGGCAGAGAGGGAAAGAAATATCAATGTGTGGTTGCCTTTCACCTGCCTCCAGCTACAGACCTGGCTGGAGACCTGGCTTGCAACCTGGTTATGTATCCTGGCTGGGGAATTGAACCAGCAACCTTTGGGTTTGCAGGCCAGTGCCTTATCTACTGTGCTACCAGCCAGGGCCTGTGAAACACATCTTTTATTCAAACTTTATATTTTTTATATCTTTCAATTGTCATAGTATGTTCTGATAATTGATATTCCAATAAGATGGTAAAAAAAAAAATCTTCATCATTAAAGAAAGCAACTACACATAATCCAGGCACAACATTTTGTGGGAAATTATGTAGTCTTCCTTTCAGCTAAGTGAATACATCCATCAATGATTAATTAGAGGGTAGAAGGACAGCGGTTAAATGGAACCTGGGGAGGCAGTGGGAGAGCCAGCCATTCAACCTGAGCCACATTGGCCCCTTGCTCAGCAAACACAATCAACTAGCGCATGTGAATCTGAGTGTGTGAAACGCTGCATACAGCAATTTTCTGTAGGACAGATGCATGTAAAACTTGTTTTGTGATAAAGGAGTTCCTGAACTCAAATAAATAAGGCATTTTAGAGTTTTTTAATGATTGACACTTTGTTTTGTTCTGTTTTACAAATCTGAGTTTTCACCTCCACGTTTAAGCAAAAGAAGAAGGCAGTTGAAAAATGGGGTTGCTTGTTTGGAAGGCTGCTCTTTTCCATTTTTGGAGGGAAGGGAGGTTGTTTCTCATTAACTAAGAGAAGCCACCTTTAGGTGTAACATTCAATCGAGCAAATATTGACTGAACCCTCAGCTAGCATGGTGGAAGAAGATACAAAGGATTTTAATGGGAGATTTTTGCCCTAAGTATGCTTGGAGTTGTGCTATCTGGGAGACAGAATTAAGCTATTAAACTGAAAGGTGTTAAAAGTGTGTAGTGCCTACAGAATATGGAGTTCAGAAAAGGGAGGGGTGGATGCAGACAGTGGTATGCAAGGGAAGAGTTCATGGAAAAGGTGAGACATTGAGAGAGGTGGGTGTTGATGTCTCATCATGAGTCAAGTGAGATGAAAAGATATGGACTTGATTGAACAACTAATGGGATATATCCACCAGAATTCCTCCTTGGCCTGAAGAGCCTTGTGGGAGAACTTACTTAGAGGGAGGAGGAACCCAGGACAGCTTTTGACCTCTGAGAGAAGAGGGGATATGAGAACTGCTGACAAGTTGAAAGTGCAAAGCGTTGTTTCCATGAAAACATCAGGGCACAAACATCCCTGCTTTGGGTGTCATATAACAAAGAAAATCATAGCAGAAGAGAATTCTCTAGCCCATTACCTTCCCTCCATCCCAAAGCTCTACCTAGCTTTAATCAGGCAAGTAGTCCACTGCTCTGGGAGTATGCCAGACAGAGTCTTGGTGCCCAAGAGGAGCAAACTTGTGCATAAACATGCAATTCACCTCCTGGGGGCTCCAGAAATACTTTTTAGTGAACTTTTCTTAAGTGTGATATTTAAGTAGGAAAACACAGCAGGGTACCACATCAACTAGTTAGGATACCTCATTGAATCCTGAATTAAAACTCCAAATACTCCCCAATTTGTGTCCACTGTCACCTGCGGAAATTTTTAGGTTGCAATAGAAATATATGTAGCACTTCATATTTTTCACTGTGGTATTTTTGGCAACACTGCCGTTTCCTCTCCTTTAAGGAATCCACGTGTAACTCAATTCTGCAATGAAGGTGCTCACTTAAGTCCCGAAAACCTATAATCCAGTGTTGCTGATCTCCATACAGTATTTCAGAATTTGACCATTCCAGATTATATAGCTGCATTTAAAGCTAGGCTAAGCCAACTAGGACTGGAAAATTCCCAAGTAGACATGGAGTGCAGTTTTAAAATTAAAGACTGAAGTAGAGTAGAGAAAGAATTTAGGCCCACCCGTGCGTTAGGTAGACATTCTTAGAACATCAGAAACAGGAGGCCTGGTTGGTATCACTGACAAACAACACTCCCAAGATGACAAAATTCCAATTGCCAAGCAAGTAATTTATTTCATAACATTTAATACATAAAGAATTCAATAAGGAGAGGTCAGAGCTTATCATTGGAATCAGACAAAAGTCAAGCAGATTTCTTGTGCTTAAAATGGTTTCCAAAGCTACTTTCTAAAGTTCTAATTTTGTGTTTCTTTTCATGCAAAAACAGTTATTAAAAATGGTCTATGGTCAACCAGTCAATCATCTAGTATAATAATTGAATCATCTTGGTCTAGTTCATCAATTGCAAATGTTGTGCATAATCGAATACAATAGACCTCATAGTCTACAAAAAGTAATAATCATTATAATTATAGCCACAGGTAGTATAATCATTATAAAAGTGTCAGAGGAACACTAGGGGGTGCATCAGGGCTTGGGATAAAGGCAGAAATAATATTAAAAACGGAGGACTTCAAGGAGAAGGACTTTGAAAGGAGGTGTATGCAACTTGGCAGCCTGGAAAAGAGAGAGAACCCAAGCCAAGTCTAATAAATATGTGGGGGTTGAATATTCATAGGACCAAATGATCCCTACTGACATGAGAAATAATTTGTATATAAAATTAGATAATTGGACCTAGAAAGAAGTCCTTATAGATACGATATCTTGAATTGTTCACAAAAGGTTCTCTTTGATGGTTTATAATAACAAACCTCTATTTGAGTTGGAAAAATCAAGTAGTGGAGCATTCTGCTTAATTATAAAACTAAGAGTTGACATAAATTTTTTTTCACTAGTTTGAACTATATAAAACTGATGTCGCTCTGGCTGGTGTGGCTCAGTGGATTGGGCATTGTCCTGAAAACTGAAGGGTTGTCAGTTCAGTACCAGATCAGGGCACAAGCCTGGGTTGTGGGCTAGGTCCCTGGTTGGGGTTGTGTGAGAGGTGACCAATTGATGAAACAATCAATGTTTCTTTTGCACATTGATGTTGCTCTCCCTCTCTTTCTCCCTCTCTTCTCCTGTCTCTAAAAATAACTAAATATAATCTTTAAAAAACAAACAAACTGATATTATCTGGCCTTGACCACTTTTGACCTAAAAAAAGGGCAATTTCTTATGCTTCAACATAAAACATGGATTACTAATTTAATAAAAGTAGTGATCAGCCCTGGCTGGTGGCACAGTGGATAAGGCGCCAGCCTGCGAACCCAAGTCACTGGTTCAATTCCCAGCCGGGGCACACATAACCAGGTTGCAAGCCAGGTCTCCAGCCAGATCCAGGGCTGGAGGCAGGTGAAAGGCAACTATACATTGATGTCTCCCTCCCTCTCTCTCCCTTCCTCTATCTCTAAAAAAATAAATAAAATATTTTTTTAGATAGCGAGCTATGTTTATATATAATTATTTTATATCAATATGTGTTGGATTTGTGTATTTTGTTTATACTATTAACTACATTTAAAATGAAAATTTTATTAAGCGTGCTACCATGGCCGGTGTGGCTCAGTTGGTTGGAGCATTGTTCTGTAACTGAAAGGTTGCAGGTTCGATTCCCAGTCAGGGCACCTAAGCTAGGTTGTGAGTTTGATCCCTGATCCAGGAGAGTATGGGAGGCAATGGATTGTTGCTTCTCTCTTGAATTAAAGTTTCTCTCTCTCCCTTCCCTTCTCCCTTCTCCTCTCTCTAAAAGCAATGAAAAATGTCCTTGGGTGAGGATTTTTTAAAAAACTATATTAAGCTTACTATAACTTTGATATTGAGATATTGAGAAAGCACTTCCTCCTTCATTCATCACAATTTTATTGAGCACCTATTATGTTTCCTGTACTCTGCTCTGTACCTGAAATATGAGGATGAGCAAAACAGAGTACCTACCCTTGAGGCTTTCAAAGTTTAAAAAGGAGATAAACACATTAACAGAGAGGTTGTGTACAAGGGTTAAAAAAGAAATACCTGAAGTCAGACAGCCTCAGAAATCCTGGGCAGGCTTCTCCACTTTTGCTAATTGCCCAAGTGCTCTTAGCCACATGAAAATATAATAGTATAATAATACTACCTCACAGGATTGTTGTGCAAATTAAATGTGAAAATTCATGTAAAGTTGATTAGCTACCTAACGAGTCCTCAGGAAATGTCTGGTATTACCACAGAGTGTTCAATGATATTATATAATTAACGTAGATGTGCTTGGTATTTGCTTTCTTTTGAATGTAGTTAGGTGAACTGGTTTTAATTATAAGCAATACATGATTAGACAATCGTGGGTTTTGAGTAACTAGTTAACTCTTAATAATCATTTGGAGAAAACTTTCCATCATCTTTCCATGGAAGTAGAATCTATTGTTCTAGTCCTGGCTGGTGGCTCAGTGGGTTGGTGCCAGCCTGCAAACATAACGGTCGCTGGTTCGATTCCCAGTCAGGGCACATAACCAGGTTGCAAGCCAGGTCTCTAGCCAGTCTACAACTGGAGGCAGGTGAAAGGCAAGTATACATTGATGTTCTCTCCCTTTCTTCCTCCCTGCCCGCCCTTCTCTCTAAAAATAATTAATAAAATCTTTTTTAAAAAAGTTCTGTCTGGTGAAGCAACGGAACAAATCTAACACCTCTCAGAAGTGAGGCTAGCTTTCCCAGGTACGCAACATTCTTTTTAACACCTTTAATAAAAGAGGTTCTGAACACAGGAATGAATGGAGCTGATGATAATTAAGAACTTATATTTGCTTCTCAAAATCACCTTTGCCTTCTCAGACAAAAATGAAATATTCATTATCGTTGAGATGCCCATGAGCATGAATGCCTTTTATCAAAACCCACTGAATAGTCTTTCCACCAGTTACTGAATATTATTTAAAAAAAAAAAAATGATAAAGGGGAAGGGAGAGAGAAAGAGAGGATGAGAAACATCAATGTACAAAAGATACACTGATCGGTTTCCTCTCTCACACCCCAACTGGGGACCCGGCCCACACCCCAGGCATGTGCCCTGACTGCGAATCAAACTGGTGACTTTTTGGCTCACCGGGCCGACACTCAATCCGCTGAGCCACACCAGCCAGGGCTAATGAATATCACTGAGCCCTACTCTTTGCTAGGCACAGGAATATAGAGGTATGCTATACGGCCTGTGGGAGAAAGAAGTTTACCAGATAACCACTCAGGTATATAACTAAAAAGTGTAAGTGAAGAGTGTAAAGCAGGGATCCAGAGTTAAAATGTGGAATAGGCTTGTGGAAGTCAGGGGAGAGTTCATTTAGGAATGTAACATCTAAAACTACAACTTACCCTTTAGAATTGTTAGTGATTTTCTCCTTAATTCCTAAACCAATTACAAATCCAGAAAATAAAAGCCTAGTCAAACCAATTGTTGGTTACCTCATGGAAAGTACTAAATTGTTATCAATTATGTATTATTTTGCCCAAGGGCAAAGATAATGTTAAACATGACTCTTCTGTTTGATTATCCTTCTGCTCCATATGGGCTTTTATTTCATTAACTCTATTCAAAACAAAACCAGTCACCTCTGGAATAATTTTATCATAATCAACACACAAAATATATATATTAATTATGGTTCCTTACGTGAACTGACCAAGAAGATGGGGAAAATGTAGAAGATGGCAAAATGCTAAGCTTCCCACTTTGTCAAGGAGGGATGCCTGGCTCTGGAAGGATATTTTACTTATACACATGGCATTTCTCCATTGTTTGCCTTTTGTTTTTTGAGAGATTGGATGCAGAAGGGGAATTTCAGCACACAGATGAAACTGCTTGTTTGGTAGAAAGAATTACATTATACCACTCTATAAAAGTGGTATTTTCAGGCTCTTGCTGGGTAGCTCAGTAAGTCAGAGCATCATCCCTTTATGTCAAGGTTGCAGGCTCAGTCGCTAGTCAGGGCACACACAAGAATCAAGCAAAGAATGCATAAGTGGAACAATAAATTGATATTTTTCTCTCTCTCCCTTCCTCTCTTGAGTTTAAAAAAAAAAAAAAAAGATTGTACAGAGAGTTTCTCCATTTTAACTTTATGTTAGCATATTCACAAAAACATTCACTCTTTTATTTCAGTCTTACATAAACCTTGGTGTAAAATAAAAAAAAGTTAGATCTCTTTTCTAGCCACAGCAAACAGAACCTGCTTGAACCCTCTGGCTACTCTTAAGTAATTTCATAAAGAGTGGTCATTTTTTCCCTTTCATGTTTTTCTCAAGCAATTGGTAAGTAACTTATTCATCAAATTTAAAAGAATGCCCCAGCAGAAATTTGTTGGAAGAGCTGGTGTTTTTCTTGCCGAGACAATTGATGTGTTCTCTGGCTAGCTGGATTAGAGCAGTCAGTGAGATTATAGCAAGAAGCCCAGCTATGTTGTACTAATCTTCCTCATAAGACATGAACTCATCGGCACAAATCATTTGACGCAAAATAAATAAACTCCTTTAGGAGAACATTATCACAGGATCAGAATGTGCTGCTTTGGGAAAGAAAGAATGAGTACAATGCAGCTTTACTGTAGCAGCAGGACGCCGCTATTTTGCTGCTCACAGTGGTATCTTTCAGCTGATGTTTTCTCTTAGGATGAAACACAAATCCAAAATGTTATCTGAAGTAATCACAGATCATATCATCAAACAAGCTCTCTGATTACAGCCATTGGTCATCAAATGAACTAGAAACCCAAGAATTTACTACCTTTCAACAAAGTCATATGCTAATTATGTGAATTATGTCATAATCCACCCTCATCAAAGGACTAATAATGTAAGACAATAACATCTCACACTTCATGTCTTAGTATGAACCAGGCACTGTTATGGTTTGCTGATGGGTTTTCTCCCCAGATCATAGACTAAAAAACTGCAATTGATTGTAAAAAAAAAACATAATAATAGTAATAATAATAATAATAATAATAGATCCCTGGTTGGTGTGGCTCAGTTGCTTGGAGCATTGTCTGGTAACCAAAAGGTTGCAGGTTCATTCCCCGTCAGGGTACATACCTAGGTTGTGGATTGGTCTGGTGCCACCCCCAGTCCAGATGCATTTGATTCCTGGTCTGGGTGCTGATCCCCAGAGTCCAGGTTTGTAAGGGAGACGACCGATCGATGCTTCTCTCTCACATTGATATTGCTCTTTCTCCTTTCCTCTCTCTCTAAAAAGCAATGAAAAAAATGTCCTCGGGTGAATAAGGATTTTAAAAAATGATATGGTACATATGACTACTGTCTTTGATTTCAGTATTGGAGGGGAGGAAATAATAAATCTTTTCCTCGTCCCTTTCTAAATTCTCAGCTAGAGTGCCTGTAGCAAAAAGCAGAGTAACACATTTATTTTCATTTTTATTTATTTACATTGGCTATAAGTAATTAAATAAGTATAAATTACATATTATAAATATAATTATATTTAAAATTTATATTAATTTTTATTTGAAAGACAGAAAAGCAAACACATTTATTTCATGCAAGTGTTAAATGACCCAGGAGCCTTCACATAGAGGGCTTCATAATGAAAACCTGAAGAAACAGAGGTGAGTATTTTCATACCCAATTAATGAAAAGCAGGAGAATCATGGAAAAATGTGTTGGCACAGAAGGGTTATGAGCTAAGAGTTGGAAATGGGGTAACGTAGCAAGTGCTGTTTTTTTCGGATTCCTTCCCGGACCAACCTGCTTCCGAGATAAGGATGCTCACTTGCTTTGGATATAGGAGAGGCACCTCTTACATGTGGGTTTTATGACTTGCTTCAGGAAAAAGTCAAAAAGGCCTTTTTGAGTCCGGACCTGTGCTCAAGGTACGTGCCTGGTTTGCAGGTTTGACCAGGTCAGGGTGCTTAGCACAGGCAACCTGTCAATGTTTCTCTCCCTCTCTTCCTCCCTCCTTTCCCTTCACTCTAAAAAATAAAATATTTTTTTTTTAAAAAGACCCACTGTTTCTCACATTCCTTCAGCATAAAATTTTTAATAGACCAAGATGCCATTTTGGGTTAGCATGTCCTGAAGCTTGTTAGTGGTTATGCTAGATTGAGGGGAGGGCTGCAAAGTAGCACCTACAAATAAGAAAATAGAAAATAGAAAAACACAAACAGAGGTAAGATAGGAACTAGGAGACAGAGAAGGGAATTGCAATAGTAATAGATGCCTGTATCAGGCATTGAGTGTCACCTAATTGCCTCATTTCATTGTTACAGCTGCCCAATAAAGTAAATATTATTATCCCTATTTTACAGGTGGAGAAATGGACGCTTAGAGTTTTTCACTAATTTCCCAAGGCCACACAGGTAGGTGAAAAATGGCACTTCAGTGAGAAAGCACAGTCTGCCTGATTCCAGAACTGTCTAGTTTTCAGCGGCTGTAAAATACTGCCCAGAAACGCGTGTAATTGTTTACATGGAAGCACTTGGTGAGAAGCTGCGGCTGGGAAAGAGGGAGGTTTAAGGACTGGGGAAACCAGGACGACCGAAGAGACAGAAAACGGAGGGGTATGTAGAAATAAAGCTCCAGTGTACATAAACACCCCAGAAATATTTCGATATCCCACGGAGAGTGGAGGCCGCGGCAGGCACAGATTAGATAAAACGGCCACTTCTTCGGGGCCGGCTGTGGTGACTTCTCTTCATCCCAGTTTGCTGAGGTAGATAGTATCCTGAGGCCAAGGAAGACATTTCTGTGTTCTCAAATTGCACTCAGGCAAAGCGCCATCGCTAACCAATTATTTTGTTTGTGGATGGCTGGAACATTGGTTTAGCTCCCTGCCTCTGAGTAACTGCAGCAGGGATTAAAGTGGCCTCAATCTAATTGAAAAAAAAAAAAAAAAAAAAGAATAAAAGAGTAGGGGAAGGGGGAGGGGAGCTGAACATATTCATTTGAGTACTGTGTTAATGTCCTAGCTGTGCAAAACAATTACAGTCATCTTGCTTAGCGGTCCTCGTTTCCAGCAATCATATTGGAGACCTGGCTTCTAACATCATCGCCTGTAGGGATGAAGGGAAGCTAGGCTACGCTCCCTAAAGGAAGACTTTTCCTGGGCGACAGCAGGCTAGAGGTGGGGATCGAATGCTCTCCCCTTCAGCCCTGCTCTGCAGGGCTGGTGTAGCAAGCACTTAAACACATACATTTCTAGTCTCTCCCCCTTCCTCTCCGGGAGTGCTTCCTCATCCTGATATTCATTCAAGTGCATCGTTATCCTGGGAGTGGAAGGGAAATTAGGGTTTGGGATATTGATTGGGCCAGAAAGAAACTTCATGTACAAAAAACAAACAAACAAACAAATTGACCACATCCCCACCCTTCTCTCTCTACTCTCCATTGTCCTCCCAAAGTCAAACCAACATTTTTGGACTAAAGACTTATTAAAAGGTTAAAAAACAAACAAACAAATTAAAAACCCACCAAGCTCATACATACAGAGAACAAACAGATGGATGGTTACCAGAGGTGGGGGGGCGGAGGGGGGTGGGTTGGAGTGGATGAAATGGATGAAGGGAGTCAAAGGTACAAACTTATAAAATAAGTCCTGGGGATATCACGTACAGCGTGATGCCTGTAGTCAATAACACTGTTATATACTAGAATAGCTAAGAGAGTAGGTGTTAAAAGTTCTCATCACAAGAAAAATATTTTTTTAGTATGTATGGTGATGGATGTTAACTAGACTTATTATACTGATCATTTCACAATATATACAAATGCCAAATTATTTTGTGCTATACCTGAAACTAATATAATGTCATATGTCCATTATACCTCAATAAAAAAAAAGAAAAAGAAAGCTAAAAAGAAAAATTTTTTAAGCACCTAATCATGCCTCATGTACAAATCATGTATCAAAGGTTTTTGGTTAATTTCTTATGAGAGAATCAGCAAAATACTACATTTAAAGGGAGAATTCAAAGTATCTCACATATGTACACCATCAGGAGTGTTGAAATGGATTTATAAACAGTTGCAAAACTGGCCAGTACTCACAGGGCAATAACCAGTGGCATTCCACTACACACAATTCATGTGTATTTCTACGGACAAGGATCCTTTGCTGTAATATAAGTTGCATACAGCTCACACAACTGTAAAATAAAATACCTCAAAGACGATGGCAGAGAGAACCAGAAAAGATCCACCAAATAGGATGCCTAGGAATCTATTTTGCCCATTCTGAAGTCCTTTCCAATTTTTCCTGACAGGCCTAAATGTACTGGAAAAAATTATGTTAACCCTTTTTATGTGTAACTCAATATAAAAACTAAGACTCACAAATTTCATAATGAAAGTAAAATCTTCCTTCCAGAATTTTGTATTGCAGAATTATTGTTATCCTGCTTCTTTATTGCTGTACTAACTTTGTCTACTTGAGAGTAGCATTCCCTCCTGTTAACTTTAGCTCTTGGCAACACTGTTGACCTCTGTTAGAGGCTCCACCTTAGGATAGGTCAACAGCTGAGTATTAATGAAATAATTCTGAGAATAAAATGGCTGATGTGGCTCAGCGAGTTGAGTACTGGCCTGTGAATTGAAAGGTCACTGGTTTGATTCCCAGTCAGGGATTATGCCTTGGTTGCAGACCAGGTCCCCAGTTGGGGTCTTGGGAGATGCAACTGATTGATGTCTTTCTCACACATGGATGTTTCTCTCCCTCTCTTTCTCCTTCCCTTCCCCTCTCTCTAAAAATAAATTAAAAACTGGCCTGTGAACCCAAAGGTCACTGGTTCGATTCCCAGTCAGGGCACATAACCAGGTTGCAAGCCAGGTCTGTAGCTGGAGGCAGGTGAAAGGCAAGCATACATTGATGCTTCTCCCTTTCTTCCTCCCTCCCTGCCCTTCTCTCTCTAAAAATAATACAAAAATCTTTAAACAGAACGAAACAAAAACAGAAAGCAAAATGTAGAAACATTATATAGCTCTCTCACTATAACTGGGAAAAATATCTGAAATAAAACCCAACCATTGATATTTCTCAGAATACCTACATATCATAAATCATGTCTTACAGTGCACCTCTGTGTTAAGGCCACAGTGCCGATTTTAGATCTAATGCACTGCCACAGTGTCAAGAGGTTGGGCCATGTGGCCATTTATACACAGTGTAAGATGTCCCCTTGAAAACACTTTAGGTATTTGCTGGCTGTGTTAGCTAAAAGGATCATTTTTATTATTCAATGCAAAATAACTAATTATAAATCTAAGCAAATTATTTTAAATAAAAATTGCCTAGGGAGCAAGCAGCTCTCTTGATCTGAAAATGAGAAGGCGAGGGCAGAACCAGAGGATAAAAATGAAAAATTGGAGGCTCTTGGTTATACTTTGTTCAGCTTTCTCTGATCCTGAGCTAGACGTGGAAACAGTGAATACAGTGAAGTGGAATAGTAAGGGTGCCCTGCCAGGACAGCAGTGTGTGTCCTAGGATGACACTCCCTGTTAGGATTGAGTCCTGTTAGCCACCAGCACCACCAATAAGCCCCCAGTGTTTGCCGGGAAGTCAGGATCCTTGCAAGGCAGCTGTTTGCAGTTAACACACACATCTCTTAGGCCAAAACTGATGCAACCTATTTCCACATCTATTTAGGTTCCTCTCGGTTCTTGATCCAATCCTGATTTTCGCATTCCGACTCCTGACTCATCATCTCCTGCAGCCTCACTCATTTCTGGTCCCATTGAGTGAGCAAATAAGTTATATTTCCTGACGTGGGGCTTCGTACAGCCTGTGGACCTCTTCAAGTGTGGCAGAGCATCGCTTCTCCTGGTTTCAAATTGGCCTGGTCCTGTGTGGTGAGTCCTTCCCTCCTAGGCCTTCAGCTGCAGCTGCAGCTCTTTCCTCAAGGCCAGCCGTGCTATACCTAAATGCCCCAAGGGCTGGCCTTCCAAAAACTCCCTGCAGCTCCCTCCAGGAACCCAGCTGAGCTACCTCCAACTACTTCCTGGCTCAGGTCCTTCCAAATTAATGGCTTGATGGCTAAAGTAATTCATGATTCAGATTCTCCCTACTTGCAGTAGGAAAGAGAAAGCAAGCAAAAAGTCCAACCAAATTTAAGTTTGGCCATAATGGTAGGAGGAGTTGAGGTTTCGTAGGTAAAATGATTCATCTACATGAAAATCATTTATTTTAGAACTTTCTCCTTTTAGAGATATTTATTGAGCATATTCCACGTTCTAGGAATTGTTCTAGTTACTAAGGACACAGCAGAGAATAAAAAGAGGGGAAATTTTGGTACTCACACCGTACACCTACATAATGAGGTCTCTTAGAGTAAGGAGGTAAATAATTAAAGATGTGAAAAGTTCAACTTCATAGAGGGGAAAAGTTTGAGTCTAATTGGTATGCTAATCTGTGTTCTTTCAGTTAATCACAGATAGAGTTACGGTTAAACCTGGGGACAACCCCTTTTCACTGTATTCATATATTTGGTTCTGTTTTGCTTGTTGTTAGTTTTATTCATTATTGTCCCGTAATGGGTGAGATCATATGATATTTGTCCTTCACTGACTGGCTTATTTCACTAAGCATAATACTCTCCAGTTCTATCCATGCTGTTGCAAAGGGTACAAGTTCCTTCTTTCTTTCTGCTATATAGAATTCCATTGCGGGGAGGGGGGAGGCAGAGGAAAGGAAGGGGAGCAGCTTAGACAAGAACCTAGTATAAAGGAACCATGGTGGGACAACAGGTGGGATTGACTTTGGGGGGAATGGGTGGGTGGGGAAGGGGACAGTGGGGAGCAAAAAGGGGATGGATGTAATACAACAACAACAACAAAAGACCTGGGGGCAGCAACTTGAAAGAAAGGCATAGTGCTGCAAAAGGTATAGTCTTGCCTATTTTACGGTCGTCCAATAACAAACATCCTGGCCCCTATTTTTTCCCCAAAGTTTATCATGAAAAAATTTAAACATTCAGAGAAGTTGCAAGAATAGAGCAGAGGACAACCATATACCTACTATTATCTAAAGTAATTGTTAACATTTTACTATATTTGGTTGATCTGTAATTCTCTCTATATAATACATATATTTTTAAAATTTCTTACTTGAAAGTAATTTAAAGATTACAGAAAAATTGCAAGAAAACTACAAAGAATCCTTCCCCACTTTACCTAGATCATGGGCGGCAAACACAACGCCGAATATGGCCTTCTGCCTTGTTTCTACCCAGCTCCCTTAACTGTTAAGGAGTAGTTACATTTAGACAGTTCTAAAATTACATTCAACCCTGGCTGGTAGCACAGTGGATAAGGCGCCAGCCTGCGAACCCAAAGGTCACTGGTTCGATTCCCCAGCCAGGGCACGTAACCAGGTTGCAAGCCACGTCTCCAGCCAGGCCCATGGCTGGGGGCAGGTGAAAGGCAACCATGCATTGATGTCTCTCTCTCTCTGCCTCTCTCCCTACCGCTCTCTCTAAAAATAATAAATGAAATGTGAAAGAAAAAAAAAAGCTTTCAAAACAACAACAAACTTTAAAAAGTGTTCCTCATTCGGAAGTTATTTGAATGAGTTATTTGATGTTCATTCATGTCACAGGCTGAGTCATCCTTGAAGACTGAGACAGTTTAACAATCAGACGTTTATCAGGTTGTGCCCCTAATATTCCTATCTAATGCAGTAGGTAGGTAGGTGGGGGACAACTGGGCCAGGGGAGAAACTGAGCTGCAAGGTAGGACTGACAGCCGTAGTGGACTGGAAAGCTAAAATGGGCCCATCAGAACGTTTCCCATTGGGCCAGAATTAACCAGGCCTTGCACTTCCGTTTCAGTGACCACTGAAGGACAGGACCTTCAGAAGGGTGGAGGTGCTCCAGGCAGTAGTGGCAGCCTCTTGACGGCTGCTAGCTGGAGGCTGTCTCTGGACTGCTTTCCCAGGAGCTAGGGCAGTTAGGTTCTTTCTTGAAGGAGGAAAATTATTTCTGTTTATCATATTTCATGATAAGAATCAGGGTATACATTCCCAGCCTGAAACTACAATGTGTAATTTTTTTCTGAATTGTTTGAAAACAATTTGTAGACCCCATCCCTAAAAACTTCAGCATACAAGCACCCCCAGAAGACCTGATATGTGTGGGAGAAAGCCAAAATCCGGAGGTAGGGGCCAGGTGAGGCTCAGTGGGTTAGCCTTTGTCCTCTTTGCACCAAGAAAATAGGAGGGTAGTGACGAAAAGGCTTACAGTGCTATGCGAAGTTCTGTCAGTGGTCAGAACTGTTCACTATACACATTATGTCACAGGGGATTTAAAATAGGAGGCAGCCTTCAATCTCCAGCCTTCCCTGGATGAACATGCAGAGGGGCTCCCCGGGAAGGATGTGCAGACAAGACACTCAGCCTTAGAACTCACCCGGTTTGAGCGGGGAGGGGAGCAAAGGAGGGAAAGGGAGACGTGCAGCTTGCGCAGAGAGAAGGAATTACCTATGGTGTAAAAGTAGGGTAGTATGCTCAGGATACTCCATGAATTGGGTACAGCAGCTGCTGGGAGCTTTGCATTTGTAACTGAAATGCCAACTTGTAAATTGTTGTTGTGTTTCTAGAAAAGTGAATCACATGCTTGTCTGTTTTAAAGCTAGCCTAATCGGGCAGGAGTGTCTACTTTGGATGTTTTTAAAAGGAGTGGGATTTAACAGCATATTGCACCTTTAATATAAATTTTGTAAAACCTTCAAATAAACAAAATACCTTTCCTGTTCACCAAACTCTGTTATTAAGAGTCATCCCTTTGGTGTTGGGCAAATTGGGCCCATTAAAACTGAGGACACCCCCTCACCCCGCCAAGGGTCCTGTTATACTCTTACAAAACAATATCATTAACACACATAAGAAAATGAAAAATACTTTCTTAATGATATCTAATCTATATCGAATTTCCAGTTATTCTTAGTACCTTTCATAGCCTTTTCTTTCTTTTACAGCTTCTTAAAATCAACTAATTAATAGTCACATATTACATTCAATTTTTGTATCTTCTTGTTTTATCTGGAATAATCCCCATTTTTCCAAGACAAAGATTTTATGAAAAGACCAGGCCTGATGTCTTGAAGAACTTTCCTACTTTTCAGACTTTTTCAAACTTGAAAGTCATAGGATAACGTCGTTAAGAACTGAGAAAAACCCTCTTTGCTTTTTCTTACATGATTTTAAGTCCTTAGTGAAGATAAAACAACTGCATCCGTAGTGAAGGATGTAGGCTATGTTTGCTAGAGTAGAAATTGAAGTCCTGCTTTTGTATTCATTATTAATTAAATAGTCATTGGAGAAATAAGGACACAAAATGATTTATTACAGCAATCTATTACACATTTATAAAATTGAGTTAAATGAATGCGTGTGTGTGTGTGTGTGTGTGTGTATCCAGGTTCTACTTAATCTTCACATCTCTGACCAAAAAACGAAACAAAATTAAAACCTACTTAGTACTTTTTATTTTGTAAATTGCCAGTAAGAACAGGGAATGAAAGAATCATGTTATCATATTATATTGTATTACAACCATATTATATTGTTATTGAAGCTTCTTTAGTTCTTTAAATGCAGCACTGTCATTATAATCAGCTTTAATCCTCTTAAAATATTATGACTCATTCATTATAAACAAATTAAGAAAGACATGAGGCACAACAACCTTTTTGGATTATTTCCAAACAGGCTTCTTCCACTACTGTCCTTCCATTCAGCTAGTTAAGAGTTTTCTGATAAAAAAAATTATTATAATTCTGCTGCATATTAATAAAAATACATTTATAACTTGTCAGTGATCAACTGGCAAGAGTGTCTTCTCCCTTTTCTCTTTTCTTTTGTCCTTCCTCATTCCTTTGTTCTATTTTGCATGGAAAAAATTTCCATGTTAAAACTAAATTATAGGACTCATTTTCTATCCAGATGAAGATACAACCCATAAAAATTAAGTGGGAAATTTTCATTATAAAAGATTATACAATTTTACGTGGCATAAATGCAAAACTAAAGATTTAGTGCTATGAGTAGGCTAAGATATAACAGAGGACAGAAAGATTGTGCCTATTTGAGCCAATTGAGCCAATCTATTTTGATTCATCATTGTTCTTTGAGAGCTCTTTCTGTCTAAGTCCCTGTACTGGACCCTTTGATGAGCCACCAATTTACTTGATTCATCGATCCATTAAGGATCTTATTCACTCATTCATTTTTATAGTTTCTAGAGCTAAAGCAAGTTTAGGAAAGAGAAGAAAGTGGTATAACAATATACATTATTATTCCACAGGAGTTCAACTATGAGGGAGTTATAATCTTCTTAAATTTCTGAAGCATAATTTTTTAGAACACCATGCTATTTGGGCCAAGTGGTTTTCATATGCACAAAGTAATGCCTATTTAAACTCCCTACTGAGGTGGTGTTAATGAAAGTAATGTCACCTAGCAACCAAGGGCTCGTTCGCATGGCACCTTGGTGTATGACCCAATGATTAGTGTTAAGTAAAACAGGTCTTTATATACAATATTCCAATCTTGGAGGCCAGGGACACTTCAGTTTAGAGCCCTGTTCTCCCACGACACCCAGCACTTCCCTTGCTCCCTTAAAAGTTATATATAAATCAAAGCCAAGCCCCATAGTTCCCCATCCCTTATCTGTCAGCTCTCTCCTTCAGGGTCTGAAATATGTCCTCAGTCTCCATATATAAGAGTCCAGGAGACCATGTGCGTTATGTTACACTGGATCATGGTGACATCCTCTCCATGTGTTCCAAGTTCCAAGAGTCCAGGTAGAGTCTGGGTCCGCAAGGTAAAGTCCTCAGTGGCTTCAGAGTCGAGCAGAATAGCAGTGAGCCTGCTTTCTTACTAGCCCAGGCTGCATGGCTGAATCCTGACGACAAACTGCATGACTGCTAGCTGCTCCCCACTTGGCTGCTACAACCTGCTCCCTAGTCATGGGGCCCCCTCCATCGTGCTTCTACAGCGTGTTCCTTCCTCATAGCTGGCCACCCTTCCTTTTAAATCTTGAAAGTCCCATAGACCTTTTGCCCTGGGCTGTAACACAGCTATTATCTAGCTATCAGCTTGCCATAGATATGCAAAGTACCTTGAGGGCTGTATTATCTCCTTCCCCTATCCCCCAACCATGGCTGTGAGGACTTCGGGGATCCCTCCCTGGTTCTTTCAGTAACAAAGTAAGGACCTCAAAAAAATTCTTTCCTCCACAAAAGCAACCAGAAATTGGCAAAGTGGTCAGAATCAGCTTTTTCAAGACTCTGGAAATTACCCAAAGGCGAGCAACAATCAATTTCAAATGTTTATTTGAAAAAATGAGAAAGAGAAGAATAAAGGAAAGAAGGAAGGAAGGAAGAAGGATAAATTAAGGACTAAAGGAAGGAGAAAATAGTTCAATCTCAGTAAGAGAAGGGAGCTTTGTGGCACTTTCAACTAGCCCTAGTCCATCCTGGAGTCTTCTGCTTTGGGATATTATTATTATTATTATTTAAGATTTTATTTACTAATTTTTTAAAAAAAGATTTTATTTATTTGTTTTTAGAGAGAGGGGAAGGAAGGGAGAAAGAGAGGGAGAGAAATATCAATATGTGGTTGCCTCTCACATGCCCCCAGCTGGGGACCTGGCCTGCAACCTAGGCATGTGCCCCAATTGGGAATCTAGCAAATAACCCTTTGGTTTGCAGGCTACCCCTCAACCCACTGAGCCATATCACCCAGGGCTATTTACTTGTTTTTAGAGAGAAGAGAAGGAAGGGAGAAACACATCAATGTCTGGTAGCTTCTTGCACGGTCCTTGACTGGGCAACTGGGCCTCAATCCAACTGGGCCCTGGCTGGGGATCTAAGTAGCGACCCTTTGTTCAAAGGCCAGCACTCAATCCACTGAGCTACACCAGCTAGGGCTAGGACCAGCTTAAAACTAATTGCTTGCATTATAAGGGAAGAACAGCAGCCTGGCAGCCTCTGGAAACAACAGAAAGGAGCTGGAGCGCCATCAAAACTTCATTCCCAGAGAATTAGTATATGACCTGCCTGGTGGCTCTCAGAAAAATCTCCCTTACAAGATTGTCCATATTGGACCTAATTCAGGCTCAACCATTGTGAAAAGCTTTTTACCCATAAGCATTTGTCAAAAATAACTACAGGCAATTACTTAATTTTGCAGATGCCTGAGGTGATGGATACCAGCTGGGAGAAGGCATTAAGTTAACCAAAAGCTTTAAAAGAAAAATTGGAGCCCTGGATGGTGTGGCTCAGTGGATTGAGTGCCAGCCTGCAAACCTAAATGTCACTGGTTTGATCCCTAGTCAGGGCCCATGCCTGGGTGGTGGGCCAGGTCCCTGCTTGGGGCACAGGTGAGGCAACCCCTAATGTTTCTCTCCCTCTCCTTCTCCCTCCCTTCCCCTCTCTCTAAACATAAATAAATCTTTTTAAAAATTAAAGAAAAGTAGAATGAGACATATATAGAGAGGCTTTGAAAAGCTCTGACATATATATACCTGGGAATCACAAAGGCCATACTTGTCTTGACTGGGTCACTATGTTGAAGCTTCTTCCTGTATACCCAAAGGTTGTGGGTTCAATACCTGGTTGGGGTGCATACAGGAGGCAGTCCATCAATGTTTCTCACATCAATGTTTCTGGTCCTCCTCCCTCTCTGAAATCAATAAAGCATAACCTCAGGTGAGTATTTAAAAAAAAAAAAAAGGAAGGCCACATTCATGTATAGGGTAGGCTCATGTCCAGAATCTGTGCATTGTCAAGACTTGAAAAGACCCTAAACTCTCATTTCTGGATGACCTGAGGCATTGTGCAAGTAGAAAGTGATGAGTAAGCCCAAGTTGAAAGTGTACCTCTAACATACACACACACACACACACACAGAGGCTTTCACTAAGCCCTTGGAGAGTGATCGATTCCAAGCATTTCAGGAAATTTCCCAATCCAACATTTTACCTTTTGTGCCCCACAGGGTACTAACAACAAAGGGAAAGCCACATGGGCTATAGGACAGCCAACAGCTTTGATGTCTCTGGATTCTTGCTTCCATTTCAGTTCTAGCCACTAAGGATTTTCCTTCCTTTCTTTCAAGCTCAGCTATCATTTTAAAAAAGATGATTTTTATGTCTTTTCCACTGATTTTAGAGTTTTTAAAGAACAGCTAGGTAACCAGGTTGTAAGAAATGTAACTCCACCCCTATTTTGAGCTATTACTTCCCTATTTTCCTCTTTGGGAAGGATCTACCTGCACTGTCATTTCTATCTGAAGATAGTAAGGAGCAAACTTGTGTAGACTGCAGTGGCTACATTGTTGGGAGTCCCACTCGTCTTTTTCTATTAATCAGTCTCAGAGCCAGGTTTCAACCAGCTTCCATTTTTTCTTCTTATCTGGGAGGGGACTCGGGAACTCAAGACATTTTCCTCTTCCTCAAGCTGACTCTACTGCCCACTTCTCTTGCTAAAAATTTCTCCAACTTCCATATTCTTTGCTCCATAAGTATTTATTTTTATCATAAAGCCTTTATTGTTAATCACTAAAGAAGAGTCAATAATAGAAATAAGATCAATAGGGGAGGTTTATAAGCATTCTGTAATTTTACAAGAGGTTTTATAATCAGGGTCCTGCTGTTATTCTATGATGAGTTATCATCTTCCAAGTGTATTCTCTTGTAAAGTTAGTTTACCTATATGTAGGTGAAGAGCAGAAGGACCCCATCTTCAAAGATGACCCTGCTTCTCAAACCAAAGATCTGACCGAGCCTGTGAATGCCATTGAGATTGAATAATGTGTCCTTCACTGTGGAGTACATTTGACACCTAGAACTGAGAATTATCAGATTGCATGACATCCAAAGCAGTCGTCCTCTGTCCTGATGAGGAATATTATAGGCATTATTTTATACTTCTCTATTGTTATAGGATCAAAATATTCAAGTATAAACTAGCTTCTAATTGTAGACCCACTTTTAACCACCTGGTTAGTACAAAGCTTATCCCTTTCTGAAACTTCAATTTGATTCACATTAGCATGTCTTACTCTCTGAATTCCTCTTTCCCTCCTTGCCATATTTTCCATTTCATTGTCTTCCTGTGTTACATTTGGATAACTTTCTTCAGATATAACTTTTAGTTTGCATTCTCTTGTCCACTGGGCCTAAGCTACCATTTGATCTATCTAGGAAATTAAATTTTAATATTAACTTTGTAATATCTAGTAGTTCTACTTCATTCTTTATAAAATATTCCTGTGGCAAAGTAGATATTTTGGCTTAAAATTCCAGTAGTTACTAGTACTTCTGATTTTAGTGTTCAGGTCTAGTAAAGTGTTCTGCTAACTCTGTTTTCTTGTGTATAAAATAAAAAGGATTAAAAATTAATTAGCTTTATCATCTCATCCCGATTTAACAATGACAGCCAAGAGCTCTGATCTTTAGTAACCTGACTCCACCTTCTTTCAAAGAGATTGAAGGATGGAAATTGGTTTTGTAAAGGGAGAACCCCCATTCCTGAACTAATAAGGGCAAGTTGAAAAAGAATAAAAGTAACAGTAGTAGCAACCAGCAATTCGGGGGTAATATGAGACATAAAGAAAATGGTTTCCTTTCTCTGCACATTACATATGCAAGACATTTTATAGCATCCCCTTGCTTTACCCTCCATTCTACCCAATCCCTCTGAGAAACTTGGCTGAGACATCACTGTGCATATGCATTGATTGATGGCAGGCTGGCTAAGCCACGAAATCACAACTGTACATCTTTAAATAAGAAAGAAGAATTGTACATCCTGACCAATAGCCAAGAGAGCCATCAAACTTCATCACTAAAATGTTAGAGTCACCACAGCATAGAGTTTCAGGGTTGCCAGAACTTTAGACATCATCAAGTCCAGTAATGTTTAATTGCTGATTTCCTGTTACAAAATCCTCAATTTACAGTTGCCTCATTAAACATCCCCAAGTATGAGTAATGTGCCATCATTTGGCACAGCTTTGTATAAGAATGAAAATGCCATGGTTTCTTTTCCCTGGTAGTCAATACTGTACCTCCAGGGCCTAAAACACACAGTAGGTGCTCAATAAATATTAAATGAATAACTGCCAATTTTAAATAACTACTATCTTTAGAAAGTTTGGATCTACACTGAGCTAAAATGTTTCTTTCTCTCATATCCTTAGTTTCACTGTCTGGCGGATAAAACAGTTCCCTCTTTTGTATGCAAGCCCTTGAAGCGTTTGAAACAAGTCACCCTGCCCTTTCTGTCCCGGATGAATGGAATGGTTTCCACCAGTTCCTTCAGTTCATTCAGTGCTGCTCCCATGAGGTAGTCAAAAGCTCGCTCTCCATCCTGTTCCTTCTCTTTTGGACATGCTCCAGTTTATCATTGTTCCTCTTAAATTATAATTCCCAGAAAAGAATATAATACCCTGAGGTGCAGTCTGACCAGTTCTAGTAGAGTTGGACAGATACTTCCCTAATTCTATTAAAAAGCCCAAGGGCAGATCCCCCCTCCACCACCCCACATTTTTTTTTTTTTTTAAAGCTGTCACATTTCTTTCTTGATTCACATTGAACTCCTCATGGTACAGGAGAAAGCTTATATTTGGGCAAAAATTTTGCAAGTCTAAGTATCAAAACAGGTTACCAAAGGGCACCAACCTCTGCCTTGGGTGAACAATTGTGAACATCCCATTGACATGGAAATGAAGGTGGTTCATTGCCACACTTTCTGGGCAAATCACAGTGATGTCCTTCTCATGGATGGTGAAAAGACACTGAAAAGCCATTATGAGTCTGTATTACAGATTTCTATCATGTTGGCTTATCAAATCCATCTTAACAAAATAATTCAGGGCCTGTAAGTGCTACTTAAGCAGGTTACCAGCTGGGAGAACCTGCTGGAGGAGGTGGCTTGCTTTGTACTGTAATTGGCGTAAAGTTCAACGCAAGCATTGCTTAACAAGTGACTCCTGAAGTGGCAGAAGACAGGTAATTCTCAAAGAACATTCTGGACACTGCCTTTCAGTACTATTTTTCAGGTCAGTATGGTAGAATTAGATATTTTTAGAAGTATTAGTGTAGTTCTAGTAGCTTAAAATAGAGTTGTATTAATGGAGGGGGTGGGACCTGACTCAGAAACCAAGTTCATTTTTCACTGTGGGTTTGGCAGTGTCTCTAGGACAGCTTTCACAAAAGTGAGTTCTGCAAGACACCATTTCTGTGATATAGTTCACAAAAATAGCATTCCAGAGTAAACTAAATTTTAAAGAAAAATTTGCTTAATTTACTACACTGTGTCTAAAATGGTATCATTAACGTGTAATAATTACATAAGCTATTGACATATTTTAAATTTTTTCTATTAACTTTTTAAAATCTAGTATGTACTTTAAGTATTTGCAAAAATATGTATGCAGATGTTAAAAAAAACAACAAAACAAAACGGTATTAGAATGGCCATTGTGAATTTCTCTCTTCAGAACCTTCAAAACATTATCTTGAACATAAACTAAATGAAAGTGTCTTCAATTCAAGACTATCTATAGTAACTATTAATCTGACTCTTTGTAGGTGGTTTTAAAGCTGAGCTTAGGCAGGGCTGGTGAGGCTCAGTGAATTAAGCACTGGCCTACAAACCCAAAAGTGACCAAGCCAGGTCTCCAGGCAGGTCCCCAGCTGGGAGCAGGTGAAAGGCAACCATACATTGATGTTTCTCTTCCCTTTCTCCTCCCTCTCTTCCTCTCTCTCTAAAAATAATGAATAAAATCTTTAATAAATAAATAAGATGAGCTTAGAATGTCCAGGCTGTTTTACTTTTAATAACTAGTCACACAAATTATTAAACCCAGTTTCAGGGTATCAGATTATAGGTCAAAATGGTTTATCTGACTTTGCCTTGTTAGAGAAAATCTGTGATAAGCATAAAATGTATAGAAACCTGCTCTAAAAGTAGAATTTTTAAAAAGAAACTTTATTGTATCAAGTGGTTTCTTTCTGAGTTCCTTCCAAATTTCCTATCTGGAAATAAACTGCTAGAAATGTGCTTCAATGAAGGTATAGTGTATAACTTGTATAGGCGCCAAGATATTTTCTGACTACCTTCTAGGACATGAATATCTGGAGAAGCGCTTGGCTTTGAGTAATCCAAAAATACTGAGACAACAGAGACGGTACAGATATATGTCTACATCCATTCTCTCTTATAAACCACCATATTTAATGACCTTTAGGTCACTTGTATTTTCCTCAAGAACCAGACCTCTATTTCTGAGACAACGTTGAGCATATCAAATCTGAAAGAAAGATATTAAATAAGTTAAAATTCTTTATTGCAAATTTACTGTGTCCAGAACCAATTTGCAAAATAATACAGTTAAGAGGTATCAAAAAAAAAAAAAAAAAGAGGTATCAGGAGTGGTTTTCCCCCTGAATTTCCATCACTGGTCAGAGAGTAAGTAAAGAGGAAAAGTGGCATAATAGACAATGAGCTCAGGCTAGAGTTCTTAAAATATAGTCGTATGTCCTACCATTGAACCAGTATCTTTTGCTACTCCCTTCCTTCTTTTCTTCCTCCCTTCCTTTCTTTGATAGTCAAGGGAAAAAGAGGAGAAAATAAGAAGATTTTGAGCTATATGCGCAAATGTTTTCTCCCCCTACTTTTCAGTTATGCAGACCTCACTAAGAAGAACTAGTTAAGAATTGGAGAATTTGTTTCTTCAGTTCTACAGCTCTTTTAGGCGCTGGTGCATGTTTATAACCTTCTCTCACAGATGTTACATTTTATGAAATGTGACTCATTCGGGTGGTACTGGTATCTTTAAAGGAAAAGAAATCCCAGAGGGCTGAATGATTACACAAGTCTTGTTCGTTCATAACCTGAAATACTTGAATATATCCTGGGGGGGAAAAAGACAGTAAGACTTTGACATACTTAAATGAGTTAGAAAGAGCAGTGATTTAAATTTCTCTCTCTCTCTCTCTTTTTTTCCCTCTGGAAGGAATGAGGGAGGGACAGTATTCTCATTTGGAGAGGTTTTGTTTTCATCTGCAGAATGTTTTCAATTTGTGTTGGATCTTGGTTCATATTTTTGATTCAACGTGCAAAACTGTATTTTTACTAGAAGACATGTTTTGAATGCCTACTTGATGCAAAGCCCTGGATTTGGTGCTGCTTGGAGGCACCAGGGGTAGGATAAGAGCTAGAATACATTGTCCTGTCATCTTTGAGCTTCTCATAACTGTTTAAAACTACTTGTCACCTGTCTCTTTTAGATGAGTCACCCAGAGTCCCAGGTGGGAATGTGATACATCTGAAGTCATGCAGCTAGTGACATGCAGAACTAAAATTTAGGATTATCTCTCTTGAGTTCCAAAGCTCTTTCAACATGCCAGGCTACCTAGCATGGACTTAAATGGGCCAAGTGTTGTGGCAGGTCAGGGACATAGGGTGAGGCAATTGAGGCAATCGCATTAAGCTTAGCAATCACGCTTAATGCAAAAGAATTTCATGCTGAACAATACATCAAATTTTTTAACTAAGTCAGGATCTGACTCTATATTTGCATGATGTAACCTCACTTGCCTCACCCTAATCTTGGTCCTATGTCATGCAATCTGAACTTTTGGGTCGACCAAGGGGAAAAGCAACAAGAAACTGTTCCCATGCCTGGGAGAGCTGGAATGGAATCTCTGACTATATAGAGTGAGGTGTTCAGATGTTTGGAGATGGATCACAAAGTGCACCCAGCAGTGTACTTTGTTTTAATAAAAAACTGAGACTGAAGAGCATGGGAACAAACTCACGATGTGACAGTGGGCCATGCAAACCTCTAAGGGATACTGTTCCCATGATGAACCTGGCTCCCTTGAAAGACTCTGCTGGATGGAGATGGAATGGTGTCCTGAGAGCCCCACAGTGGGGTTTGGCTGAAGATCTTTGATCAGAACTAGAAAGTGGGTGAAAAGTTTTCTTTCCCATTTTTTAAAAAATATTTATTTATTTATTATTCTTAGAGGGAGGGGAAGGGAGAGAGGCAGAGAGGGGGAGAAGCATCAGTGTATGGGTTGCCTTTCACCTGCCTCCTGGCTAGAGACCTGGCTTGCAACCTGGTTATGTGCCCTGGCCGGGGGAATTGAACCAGTGACCTTTGGGTTCACAGGCTGGCACTTTATCCACTGTGCCACCAGCCAGGGTATCTTTCCCTTTTTGATTTTCTTCTCTGTCATTCATGTCTTATGCCTGACGTGTCAAGCCAGGACATGGATAGGCACCATTTGAAAGCACCCTTGCCCTTACCAGGCCAGGAAGAAATCACAGTCAGTTCCAGGAGGCCTGGAGAGGTTCTTGGCCAAACGCTGGCCTCTAGGTTCCTATGCAGTCCCATTCACTAAGAGAGACAAAAAGGGGACTTGGGGCTTAACCTGCTAGAAAACAGTAAAGAAGTAAATGTGCCTGAATGTCCTCAGAATCCAGATGCTGTGAGCTAGATAAAAGTTGGTTTAGATTCCTGGTCTGGCAGTTTGGTTCTTCACTTTTCCACATTTGGCTGTTACTTGAACACCAGAGTCAGAACCAGCCCGGGGGATAGAACAGATCCTGGATAAATGTGCGCCTCTGACGCGGAGCTAATATGCAGCTGTGACAGGGACACAAAGTTATAAACGGCTCTCATAAGCTGGCTCCACTGGGCCTGGAGGTGGGAAGCAGGGAGAAAGAACCAGTAGTTTTCTTTTTCTTAGATGATTCTGCTTCCTCTTACCTAGTCATCCTCATTTTCAGGGAAGAGTGGTTATTTATTTATTTGGGTTTTTTTTTTTTTTTTTTTTTTTGCTTGTTTTGTTTTTCTCATTCAGCCACAGGTACAGGTACAGCTATAGCTCTAGGGGAAACAAAACACAACAATTGAGAGAATTTATTCTCTAAATTCTGTCCTTCTCAGAATCTCCACTGCTTTAAACACTCTTGAGAAAGGCATCCTAACATGCCAACTTGCCAACTAAATGGTTTTGCAAGTTCTTTAGTTCTCCCCCTCTTCAGTTTTCTGATCAGTAGAGAATATGGGCTCAGAAAATAGTATCTACTGTCAGAGATTCTTGCCCTTAAAGGATGATGTTAAAGCACCCCCACCTTCAAGCATACATCATTGCCTTCTAGAGTGCCCCCATTCGGCAACCATTCAGGCTGTGCCTGAACCCCACTTGTGCCCACCCAGTGTAAGCTATTTGTTTGGTTCCTTGTTTTTGTAGATTTTAAACATTCTCCAGTTTGAATAGCTCTACATTCTTGTTTCTAATGAGCTGAAATTTTTCTGGCTGCTATGCCAACATTTTTTTTTGCCCTAGCTCTCACATTGAAAACATGCTAAATAAACGCCTTCAACTATCTGAAGATGGCCGTCGGACTCCCTAAGTCCTCCTTCTTCACTGATTCCTTCAGCCATTCCAACAAAGACACCATCTCAAGGTCTTGAAGTTCCCTGAGTTTTTTTCTTTGCACTGCTTTAGTTTTCCAATGGTCTTCTCAAAAATCTTTTACAGACCTCAACAAACTAGTTCTAATATAGGTTGACCATGAAATCTGCTGAGGTTGCTAGCTTTGCTTTCATGACCATAAAATAATTAAGAATGTTAATAATAATTGTTTGGTTATGGCCAATAGGCAGAGATTTAAACCTGCTCTATTTTATTTTTCACTACTGCATTTCATCCTATGCTCCCTCCTGTCTCCTCCTAGGGGGAAAAAGGCACAAATATTTTCAGGCACAACCTTGTGTGAATGAGAGGAAGCTCTAGAAATGATGCCCTCCCCCCACATTTTTTGCTGCTGTGTTGAAAAAATATTACTGTTGCTATCAAAACAAGTTTCCCATCCACCCCCCTCAACAAGTCACTTACTACTTCTCTGAATGATGAACAGTATTGTTCTGTGGGTGGCTGCAAGTTCAATATATTCTGCAAGTTCTTGGACTATTGTTCTTTCTCCTTTAGGAGAAGAGCCTTCCCTTTCTTTAAGAAAAGAAATGTCTTGCCCTAAGACTTTTGTAAATGTCATTGACAATATGTGATTGAAAACCAAAGCCTATTTAGTGCCAAGTAATGATGAAATAGAAAACAAAGGTATATTGTGGTAGCATAGCAGCACAAACTTCCACTGTGTGCTCCTGACTTTTCTGAAGCCTATCTCTGTCTGCAGAGATTTCAGGTCATGGTTAACATTCTGGACTTCATGGTTAACCTTTAAAACAATTTTTAAACCATGGGTGGTATCTATTTATGGGGTGTTTTATAAACTGTTAGGTACTCTGTTGTGACTCCTGCTTCCAAAATAGTTCTTCAGGAGACATAACATGGCCCAAAAAACATGAAAAAGGATTAAAGCTTTAATTTTGACTGTTTATATGAATGAAAATATCCAAAATTGGGACAGCTAAGATCTCTAATAGCTAGCTAGTCATTCCTTACAAAAATAAAGTTACAGAAGTCCTATGCCATCAAGTTTTTCAAATTCAGTGCCCACATTCTTCTTACTAAAAAATTGCTCATACGCATAGAACTCCTCTTTCAAGGATATACTGATTTGGGGATTTCTTGTTGCCATAACCAAGGCTTTGAAACATTATATTGTTAGTGATGGTGATTCATCCCCAGACTCTAGATAATATTTGAAGAGGAGCGAGATAAAGATCTAGACTATATCTTTTAATCAAAAGTGAATAAATAGCTCTTTTAAAAGAGTGAAGTATGAGACAGACACTGCTTTACAATATTATATTTTCTCACCAGTCTTGGCCAGATAAATAATGGCATTTTGAGGCTACCCACAGGGGTCCCTCAAATCAAACCTTCAGAAAGCAGGCCTATAACAATGTGTGAACTCCATACAGATTCAGTTTTTAGAAATATAAAGCCTGCAAACAAAACAGGTTTTAAAATCTCTACTTCAAACGTCTTACCCTTCTCATGAAGTAACACAAAGAAATCCCTCCATTTTGTCCTGTTTTGGGCCTGAAACTGGTTATAATTATGTATAGCTGCAATTACTAAGCATACTTTGTTCTCGAGATACTGAGCTGACCACTTTTTGAGGATTTCCTTATGTGAACATCACAGCAGTGCTATGACTATTACTATTCCCATGTTACAGGTAAGGAGAAAACTGAGATTTTGAGGTAGTAGGTGATTTGTCTAAGATTCCACAGTCAGAAAGAAGGGGAGATTGGGATTTGAAGGCAAGCATTCCAATTCCAGAGCCCATAAACCACTTTATTGCCCAATATTTCAGTTATATCTGTGTTAATTATCTCACAGTCTTGAAAAGGAATTAAGCCTAAAAGTTTCCCCCTGACCCAAGGTTAACCATTCATTCTGTTTTCTGCCAGCAACCAACGGTTGTACGGATTGCCCAGGCAGGGACACTAACTTCTGGGTGGAGCATCAGAGCAACAGGTATGTATGAAGACATTGGCTTTTGAAATATTTTTTTGTATTCTTCAAAGATTTTGTTTTATTTATTGATTCTAGAGAGAGAGAGAGAGAGAGAGAGAGGAAGGGGCGGTGGGGGGTGGGGAGAGAGACATTGATTTGTTGCTCCACTTATTTATGCATTCATCGGTTGTCCCCTGTATGGGCGCTGACCTGGAATTGGACCCACAATCTTGGTGTTTGGGGGACGATGCACCAACCAACTGAGCTACTTGGCCAGGGCAATGCTGTGTCTTCTTAAACTGTCCAAGTAAAGCATGGAGGTTAGACATGCAGGTCAGCCTGGAAGCACTTTTTATGAAAAGACCTTGATGCCGGCAGAGTGAAAATAAGTACCGTTTCCACTTTATTTAATTGTTCTTTCCTTTTATTTTCCCAAAAAGGAAAAACTGTCTCTCCCAACCTCACTGCCTTTAAAAGTGAATAAAACATTTGTATGCCTAAAATTAGTTAGCTTTTCAGTTTGAGGTTAATTATCCATGCCAACTCAATAAAAAAAGTTATTGGGAATGACATACTCAGTTTAGCTAAACTTCCTGAAAAGCTCTTAATTTCTTCAATGAATGTCTCTCAAGCATTTCTCCCTCATCCCCATTCTCACTGTCCCTGCCTAAGGGCCTTCCATCTTTGACTTCAATTGTGATAACATTCTTCCAAACTGCTACCAGATGCTATTTACAAAAACAAAGATTCGGTGATGTCACCCTCCTACAAACCTTTTTATTTGCTCCCAACTGGCAATGGAGTAAAATTCAAATGCTTAAGCATGACACTCAAAGGACCTCATAACCAGAACACACCCCCTTTTGTTGTCTTTTTTCCAGCCAAACCAAAATAATTTCCATTCTTCCTGATATGCCAAGGAATATTGTCACTTGTTTTCATGTCTGGCATTAAGCAATAAATGTCATAGGAGCTACAGATACGCAAGATACTTCTCTATTACAGTGTAGGCTCTGCCTACAATCACTGTCCTACCTCTTCCCAACCAGCAGTAGTTATCAGTATCACACCCAAACTTCAGTTTCCATTAAAACATCCTTTGCTTCCCATGGGCCAATAAACAGGGCATCTTTATAAAACACTGCTATGCCTCGATGCCCTCCCAGCAGAGATTGTTCATCCAAAGGGCAGCAAAATATTTGACTGCTAAACAGCTTGAGTATAGTCTGGCTATGGGATACAGTTTATATTTGGGAGTTAGTGGAAAAGACTGAACAATGCCCCCAGATAACTATTACCCCCTCTCTCCTCAGAACTATAGGCACATGCTTTTGAAAAAGAAAAAGAAAAAGAAAAAGAAAAATCTTTCTTCCCTAAGAAGACAGCCCTTGAAAAATTAAGTTTGCTTACTGTATAGGCTTCTTGGGTCATGGATCTGTGATTTTCACCAGTGTCCCTTCCATGTCCATTGAGTCATTCAACCTATTCCTGTCATCAATCAGAAGCCAAGCAAATGTCCCTTCATAGGCCCCTATGGTTTTTCATAGGAGACAAATTTATTTAGCACTTGCATTCTTTTGTACCAGGGTGTCTGAGGTACTCTACCCACACCATCCACGTACACAAAGGTCATTGAATCCTTCTCTCTGTTTAAAACAGATGAGAGCCTAAATTTTCTTCATATTCTGTTAGGTATCCATTTTAGCCTTGGTCCACAAACACCTATCTGATTTGACATTATGGAACTAAATTAAACCGCTCTGTATTCACCGAATGTTCTGCCAGAAGGCCTCTTTGTGTTTGTCAAGGTAGATAAACAGCATGTTTCCCTCTAAAGCCAAGCCTCGTTTAAAGGCACATTGAAAAGCTTAATGATACACATTTCTACCAGATGTCCTTTCCCCGAGTCATCTGGATTTCTTACACTATTTATCACTACACTTTCTGCCAGAACTCTTGCTCTGAAATCTATTTACTCAGAAAGGAGTTTCAGCTTCACCGTCTATTAAGTCTGAATAGATCAGAAACCAATTTGTTTAATTCAATAAACAGCTCTGTGCTCCAGAACCAGACGTTTGCCACTTAAGTATCTGGGTAAATGTTACCCAGGAAAGTGATAACTTGGGTTCTCACGACAGCTGAATCCCTGCAGGAAATAAGCCTTTTCACATTCTTTGGAGGCCAAGCCACAGACTTCAGGGATGGTTCTCTGAGCTTTGCTGCACACCAGGCGTTTCTCACACATTCCTAACAGACTTGGGTGGGTCTGCACACATGCGTGGCCACAGTGCCGCCTGCCCCATCCACAAGTGGCTACTCAAAAGATTTTCTGGTCATGCAGATCTTTATTAGTCTTTATTCAGTCGGAATCATTTATTTGCCTTTCAGCAGCACACATGGTTTACGACCGATACAGTAGCTATTTCCTCTTTTCAGTCAAGTCTCAAGCCTTATTCTGGCATTGTCACCATGCTCCTCCAAGGACTTCCCGATTGACAAAATTATACGATGTCACAATGGAAGCCACCAGCAGCCAAAGCCGTTTGACTATACCCTTTTCATAATTGGCAGCGTTTCTTTCCAACCTGGATTCAAAGACTCAGTTTCACCTGCTAGCCATCTCTATTTCTACTTCCTGCCCTGTAGGCTCCTTTGCATTGCCCAGAAACCCCTCCAGGTTCACCTGAGTCTGCGTTCACCGCTCCCCACCCCAGCTTCTTCGGAACATGTGTGTATGTGCCGCTCCGTTATGCTGAGGAGGAACTTACCCATAGTTTTCTTCTGTACCTCCTTTTGCCCTTTCTCTCTTATCTCACCAAGAATGAACAGATAAGTACAACACAACATGATTAATGATACAGCAGAATTTCAGTTTTTTAAAAAAGATTAATTTTTTTAGAGGGGAAGAGAGGGAGAAAGAGGGGGAGAGAAACATTGATGGGGACCTGGCCTGCAACCCAGGCTTTGGTGCTCAGCAATCACACCAGTGACCGTTGGGTTCGCAGGCCAGTGCTCAATCCACTGAGCCACACCAGCCAGGGCAGCATTTCAAGGACTAGCGACAAAGCAGTACCCAGTTACTCAAATCAGAGAATGAAATACGTGGAGGTCCATGTGTCAGGAAGACTCCCAAGTGGATCTTTGAATGAGGAATGTGGTTGAGATCACATTTAGGGCAGAGCACAGCTCATAGGAGTTGAAAGATCCAAGCTGTGGGGGTGAGATCAATGATAAGGCAGGGACATAGGGGTCTTCTAACCACAAATGGCAGGAAACAGGACAAAGGTCATTTATCAGGAAATTAACTCACACTTTCCTCTTATGGACCAGGGTTTTGGTCCTGCTTCAAGGAACAGCTCTGGTGCACTCTCCTTCCCAGAAATTTGCCCTCTCCTTTCCCTTCCCCTCTTCTTCCTCCTACAGACATTCATGCCCTAAACTCTAAGGGTCCCCATAAGAGTTACAACCAGGGGAGCAATGGGCAGCAGCAACTTGTCCTAGGCTAACCCCCTGAACCTGTTTCTCACACCCCCTTTTCTCTGACTCTTCAGTGAACCAAAGCAGCCTCACTAGGCTCTCCATCCTGTTGCTTCTTCTGTCCCAAGGCATTCCTTATTTCATTGTCCCCAGCTTTAATAAAAGTATTCATAAAATTTAAAAGAAGAATAGCTCTGGTCCTAGGTGCTATTTATCATTTTGTTTCTCTTATCAGGCTCCTCCTTGATAACTCTAATAGAAATCCAGTAAGGTTAGGACTTTTTTTCTAGAAAGGAGAAGAGTTGTCCCAGTTTCTATAGTCAATCTTCTGTATCAATTGGGCAAAGATTACGTACAATGGAGGTCTCTAGAGAGGCTGCTGGGCAGTAAACTTTTGGGTTTGCCTCTCATCGACCAAGGCGCAAGTCGTTTGCAGAGGCCATCTCTGAGTATCTATTTCTGTTTTAATGTATAGTTTCCCCCTTTACTATTGAAAAGCTCAACATTTTTAAGAATTTGCCTGCCCCAAGGGTCATGAACTTGCAGCTGGGCTGATGGGGCCCACAGCTATTTTGTTTAAAACAGTAATTTAGAACTTGGAAACTTTTCACATTAAAAATATAAATATCCAGCCATTCTTCAAAAACTCTGGCAATGCTAAGTGGTCATTTCCCACATGGAATCAGTTGGCTGGAACTGAGTAGCTGCTGTTGTCTGAAAGCAAGTCCACTGCTCTTGGGTTCACCCGAAGCTCATTATCTCCTGACTTGTACTGCTGCACCCATTAAAGCCACCTGCCCTTGGGACATTTAAATGCTGAAATGAAGGGCAGAGGACACCGACTCTGCCAAAACAACATAGGTCTAGTATCATCTCAACTCAAGAGCTGCCCCTCGTTTTCTTATAAAGCAGGAGTCCTACCAACCCAGTATAGTCAATTGCAAAAACTCCCATATTCAGTCTCAGTGATTAAAAAGGTTGTTCCTTAAATGCACTGGCTGTTTTTTCTGCCTTGAAAAGTTGCTTTGAGGATAATCAGTACGAAACTGAGGTTCACCAAGACTTTGGACATCAAGAGTATAATCACAAGCACTACTAAGAAACCTACTATTTCCAGTTCATGAGATGAAATATTTTCATTCTTATGTTCCTAGTCACTGAGCATTTCTTGTTCTTTTAAAGTTTTTCTGCCCTGGTTGGTGTGGCTCAGAGGATTGAGTACAGAGTTGTGAACCCAAGGGTTGCTGGTTTGATTCCCAGTCAGGGCACATACCCAGGTTGCAATCTAGGTCTCCAGCCAGGTCCCCAGCTGGAGGCAGGTGAAAGACAACCATACATTGATGCTTCTCTCCCCTTTCTTCCTCCCTCCCTTCCTCTCTCTCTAAAAACAATGAATAAAATCTTTAAATTTTTTTTAAAAATTAAAAAAATAAAAAATCATGACCCTGGCTGGTGGCACAGTGGATAAGGCACAGGCCTGTGAACCCAAAGGTTCTGGTTCGATTCCCAGCCAGAGCACATAACCAGGTTGCAAGCCAGGCCTCCAGCCAGGTCTGTAGCTGGAGGCAAGTGAAAGGCAACCATACATTGATGTCTTTCTTCTTCTCTGCCTCTCTCCCTTCACCTTTCTCTAAAAATAATAAATAAAATCTTTTTTTTTAAATATATTTTTTATTTTTCTATTTGCTCCTACAGATTTCTTTATTCTCCACTTCTCAAAGTCATGGAAGAGCTTGAGGAAACTATATTATATGGAGAATTTGAGAACTACTCCTATCCCACAGAGTATTACTCCCCAGAGTCTGAGTCGGAAGAGAAAGTGCCCTTGGGAGTTGTTCACTGGGTGTCCCTGGCATTATACTGTTTAGCATTTATCCTGGGCATTCCAGGAAATGCCACTGTCATTTGGTTCACGGGTTTCAAGTGGAAGAAGACAGTCACCACTCTCTGGTTTCTCAATCTGGCCATTGCAGATTTCATTTTTCTTCTCTTCTTGCCCCTGTATATCTCCTACGTGGCCATGAATTTCCACTGGCCTTTTGGCATCTGGTTGTGCAAGGCCAATTCCTTCATTGCCCAGCTGAACATGTTTGCCAGTGTGTATTTCCTGACAGTGATTAGCCTGGACCGTTATGTGCACTTGATCCATCCTGTCCTAGTTCATCGGCACCGAACCCTGAGGAACTCCCAGATCGTTACTGTACTCGTTTGGCTTTCAGCTTCTGTAACGGGTGGTCCTGCCCTATACTTCCGGGACACTGTGGAGCTGAATAACCACACTATTTGCTATAACAATTTCCACAAGCATGACCCTGACCTCGCTTTGATGAGGCACCATGTTCTGACCTGGGTGAAGTTTATTATTGGGTACCTCTCCCCTTTACTCACAATGAGCATTTGCTACTTGTGCCTCATCTTCAAGGTGAAGAAGCGAAGCATCCTGGTCTCTAATAAGTATTTCTGGACCATCCTCACTGTGGTCCTGGCCTTTTTTATTTGCTGGACTCCTTATCACCTGTTTAGCATTGGGGAGCTCACGATTCCCCACAGCAGTGATTTCCACCAGGTGCTGCGGGCTGGTGTCCCCCTCTCCACGGCCTTCGCATTCCTCAATAGTTGCTTGAATCCCATCCTTTATGTCCTAATTAGTAAAAAGTTCCAAGCACGCTTTCGAGCCTCGGTTGCCGAGATACTAAAGTACACGCTGTGGGAAGTCAGCTGTTCTGGCACGGTGGGCGAACAGCTTAGGAGCTCTGAAACCAAGAACTCCTGTCTCCTGGAAACAGCCCAGTGAAATACTACTCTTCCACAAATGAGTGTAAGGCTTTGTGTGGGCCCCCTGACAGATGCTTTCGGATTCTTCGGTCCCATGATGCAGAGCCGACCGTAGCTTTCCGTTGTTGTTTTTCGTCAGTTTGTTGGCATCACATTCTTGGGTGGATACAAAATTTAGGGAAGATCTTCGTTTTTTTCCCTGCTATTTAAATAATGTGTTATTCTTGCTAATTAGGCTATAGTGGATTAATCCCAGCTGCTGAAGCAATTTCGGTTATTATTATTTTTTTAATCTTCACAAATTTCTCTAAGTCCCAAATCCTAATATTAAATATGTGATTAACTCGCTTAAAAAAAATGGCAAATAAGTTTCCTTAAGCTCACTTTAATTTTGCACAAGTAACCTATTAAATTCTTAAAATACATGCGTACTTCTTTATTTTATGTAACCTTTGTATATACATTTATGAATTAAACTAATAGTTGGTTATAGTATTCGTTTAAAACATTGCTCCAGTTGATCATTATTAATGCTTCGTAAACGGCCCCAAAACCTTGTTGCTTAAAACAACAATTTATTAACTGTGCTTATCTCACCATTCGGAGTCAGGAATTTGAACAGGCCCAGAAGGGAGGTTCCCCTCTGCGCTTCACAGCGGCTGCAGCCTCAGCTGGAATGGAAATGGCTGAGGTTTCCAACAGCTGGGGGCTGGCTGAGCAGCTCTCTGCCCTTCCCTCTTCTCTCCTCTCCCTCCCTCCACTCTCCTCTCCCTTCTCTTCTTTCTTCACACAGCTGTTCCCTCATAGCCCCTCTGGGCAGCCAGAGTTCTTACAGGGCAAGTTAGGGCCCCAAGGAACCAAGGTGGACATTTCAGGTCCTCTGAAAAGCTATGCTCAACACAGACATAGGGTCACTTTCATTGTGCTCTATTGGACAAGGCCATGTTACAGCCTTTTATTTCTGTAACAGTCTTCATGTAGACACCAGTGTAAGACCAATAAAGCATACCTTTAAGTCAGGGGCAAATCTGTTGCATATTAGACTGTAATAATTTTTTTTTTTTAATAAAGATTTTATTTCATTATTTTTAGAAAGAGGGGAAGGGAGAGAGGCAGAGAGGGAGAGAGAGAGACATCAATGTATGGTTGCTTTTCACCTGCCTCCAGCCACAGACCTGACTGGAGACCTGGTTTGCAACCTGGTTATGTGCCCTGGCTGGGGAATCGAACCTGTGACCTTTGGGTTCGCAGGCCAGCACCTTATCCACTGTGCTACCAGCCAGGGCTGTAATAATTTTTTGACCTGTATTCATTTATCCTTTTAGCAAGTAGGTGTCTAAGAGGTATGCACAGCTAAATAGTTATTGTGAGGAATGCTAAAAACCGTAAGGTACTTACAGTTCAGAAAGTGAGATTAAACTTGCATAAACACAATCAGAAAACAAGGCAGATAGTAGTAATCAGCGCCATGAGGGAGCCAGGAAAAGAGCACAATGTTCCAAGTGAAAAGAGGTGGCACCCAGTGTGAAGGTAAAGGAACACTGGAAATCTCTGTCTTGGCCTGTGGGGACCCCTGGGTTCTGTTCCTGGCTTCTGTCTCTGCTGTCATCCTTGTCATGTATGAATACAAACTCTGCTACTCACTGCAATTTGACAAAGATATATTTAATTTTCTACAGTTTCTCAATTTTATTTTGGACGTTGTGAGGGGAGCTATGTTACTTCTTGATTCACTATCCTTTTTAATTTAATTGACTATCAGATCATTTATTGGCTATGTTCTTTAGTATTAGCCCCAGGCAACAATCAGATCTGGTTTTGGAAATTATTCCAAAAACTATGTGCCATAGCTCAGCCTATCCTAAACTTGGGTCATTCCCGGACCTCATGGTTTCTGTTATATCCAGTATAGGTGAAGGGAAGGAAGTGAGAGAAAGGCTCTTGGTAAGTTTCTGGCCCTTTGTACAGAGTTTACCCTTGCCCCCTCCACCCATGGTGTGAGATACTCCTCTCTGGGTTCCCCTTGACCCTTGAGGAACAGGTCCTGGGGGCCCCAGAATCAGGAGAAAAGGTGGAGGATCCAAGAAAAAGAGAGAGAGAGAACATCCTTTTTGAGCAAATGGAGACTCTCAAAGCTGAGGGAGAGTGAGGAAGGCTGAGGAGCAGCCAAGTGGGAAAAAATTGATGGAGCAGAGGTATTGTGGAAGCCACATCTCAGGGCAGTGCTTCCTAACCTATATGAGCAGCCATTCATCGTGTCCAGTTCATTGAGTCCCATGTCTAGGCTCCCCAAGCTCTCCAAAGGCTTTATGAAAATATTTGAGATTTTACAAATAATTAATGGCTCTGGAATACAAAAGAAAACATGAAAAATCTAAAGCAATACTTAACCGCATATCTATAAAATACATCTTCATGTCACTTGGTCAAATGAAGTGTTTAATAATGATATAAAAACTTACATTTGACATGGGATTTCAATTTATTTCAATGTTTGATATGAGATGTGGGAGCTTCCAAAAGGGAAAATGCTTTAAGGAAGGTCTACAGGAGGTCTTAGAGGAACTTTGAATTCATTTAAGAATCTGATGAAAGTTATGGGTCCTTTCTACACAAAAATGCCTTTAATGGACATGGACAACAGGTGGGATTGACTTTGGGGGGAATGGGTGGGTGGGTGGGGGGACAGAGGGGAGCAAAAAGGGGATGGATGTAATACAACAACAATAAAATTAAAAAAAAAAATGCCTTTAAATAAAATACCAGGGAGGCCTTAGACCTCAGACCAAGATTTCCACATTTTGGCAGCTTTTAAAATAGCTGATGGTGGGCATGTTGACAGGAATTCACTAGGAGAAAGCAGCAAGCAGCCTACTTGGCAGCAGAAACAGGACTTAATTTTTTATTCTCAGTTTGAGGGAAGATCCAATAAGCAATGTAGCACCCATCCTTAGACCCAGGTTTGAGGACTCCAAGCCTCTTCCCCTCATAGTTGGAATTTGGTTAGTGAGGCTCTCCTGGGGTATAATGATGAATAGCAGGATGAATGACAAAGAAGACAGAGCCTGGAAGCTAGACGAACACTGCAGCAAATGAGGGAGCTCAGTGCCTAGTTGGCAGGAGAGTGATGAATCCCAGGAAGCTCAGGGGCTATGGTATTGGCCCAGTGAGACAGACCCGCCTCTTTCTCAATGGAAGGAAGCTCTTAGGAATAGAGGGCAAGTCTCAAGGCCTCTGGAGGCAGACTATCTGGATTTGAATATGACTGTAACACATCCTAGCTGTGTGACCTTGGCTAAATTAATTCAGATTTCTAGACCTCAGTTTCCCCCATCTGCAAAACGGGAATAATAATAGTATGTGCCACATAGGGTTATTATGAAAATTAACTGAGTTGATGCAAGTATTTATAGTGCTTTTCTTAAAGTACTTAAAGTGGTACTTAGCCCTATGGAGAGATACCTGATTAAAAATCAGCTGGTAAACTTAATCAATGAAACTCCTGGCATATTCTGACATAGTAACTTCTTAGTAAAAAATGCTCAATCCCTTTCTTCTCTTGAATGATCATAAAAATATCATAGGAAGAACACAGACAACTTTAAAACAAGACAGTTTATAAGTTCTATAAAAGAATACGTGTGCTGGGAGACTACAAGGCACAGAAGGAGCAGAATTTAAAAAAGACTTCTTGCAAAAGGTATTTGAAGTGCATTTTGAAAAAGGGCTACTGACAAAGTGCAGGTGAGGAAGGAGGTTATTTTAGTTAGATGGAACACCAAGAGCAAAGGTACAGAGACTGGAAAACCTGGGCTGTGTTCAGAAAAGAGAATAGTCCCATTTTATAGGAACAGAGTGAAAACAGGAGATTCAAAATTGGTGTCAAGCTTGAAGAATAACCTATGGCTCTTTACCTATATGTGGGCAGTAGGTCATTTGAGGGTGAATATTTGGAAGTCTATGGAAACTCTCTTGATTTTCACTTTCCTGAAAGTTACTTGGGGCAATGAAATTTCAAACAACAGTCTCATTTGGGACATTTCCTGAATGCAAGTATTATCACATGGGGCCTGTAATGAGAGAATGTCTGTTTATCAGCCTCAGTTTCCAATTTAAGTTTACGCTTACCTGCTATCTTCTCATGCTCCCTAGTTGGGGGTATGAAGCCCCGATGAAATAGGGTTGAATTGTATCAAAGCAGGGATGAAGAATTCCTCCTCCCCTCACTAGATGAATAATCAGGCATGACTGATTATTAGACTGACCTTTCAGAGGTCAGTCTAATCTGGAAATGGTGATAACAATGTCTGTCTTATCTCCTAGACTTATAATAAAGTTCAAATTAGGTAATTATATGAGATATGTATATATTTATTTACATTTTTTATTCTAAGGACAATAATTGGCATTGTCAAATGGTATTTGGAAAAAAAAATTACACATCTCAAAACACTAATGCAACTATTTTTGCATTTGCCTTTTGTTTTTAAACTTTTTTATAATAATGAAAAGCCAAGCATTTTTCAGCTGTTCTAGTTTCCATTTTTTAAAGTAATTCAATTAAGCTTATAAAATATTTCATTGAGTATATGTGCCATCTTAGTCATTTCCAATTATGTTAGGATTTGAACAGTCTCATTTCCCTGCTTCCATCCACACCATCTCTCGATCAGAGCCCTGCATTTATTTTGTCATTCTCTGGCTTGGAAACCTTCAAGCCTCCCCATGAATGAGCCAGCCTATAATTCAAATGCCTCTGCAACCTGGCCCCATCCTATCCAACCCAAGACACTGCAAAATGCTGCCAAACTGGTTGAATTGCCTCCCAAACATTGCTAGGTTTATCATTCTGCCTTTCACGCCCTCCTGCAACATTCTCTCTCCTTTTAACAAACTGGTCAAGGTTTATCTAGTTCAAGCTCTGATTTCTCTAAAACAACTTCTGCAATTCTAGCCTTCCCTCACACTCTGAACTTTTGGATTACTTGCTTAATCACAAAGTGACTTTTATACTTTTTAAAACAATTTTGTGTTTGAACCACCTCCCTAGTAATTTTCTTTGTATTTTTATAGCAGCTAAGAGTGATACTGAATGAATCACTTTAAATTCCCTCCCACACTGTACCCAACCCTGTACTGGGGAAGCTGAACATGAAAAATAAACAAGGTTTAGTTATTGTAATTACAAATGGACATGTAAAAAGAAGTGGTCACTTATTTATTTTTTTTTTTCTGTCTTCCACTCCAAAGACAGAAACGGGGAAAAAAAAAAAATCTCTTTCTCTACATACACTTATGCCTTCTGAGCCTATGGGTTCAAAAACAGTGTATTCAGTATCCTGGCTCACACGTAAATGTCAGCATTGCTCATAAATAGCAAAAAAATTGAAAGCAATCTAAAAATCCAATAAATAGACTGGTTACATAAGATGAAACAATGGATTATGTAACTTAAAAAATGAGGAAGCTTTTTATGTCCTGATATGGAATATCTAAGATACAATGATCTCCAACATACCTACGTCTATGACAAATGCAAAGTGCAGAACAGTTTATGTGGCATGCTGTAGCTATTTTGTATGCATATGCTTAGACTAGCTCTGAAAAGACCTAAGAACCTGAGTATACTGATTGCTTTTATGGAAGCGAATGGGAGGCCTGAAAGAGGGGAGATTTCATTGTATAACCTCTTGAATTTTAAACTATGTCGATGTCTTATCTATTTTTTAAAATATAAAATTAAAAGACACTATCAAATGTTTTTTTTATTCAAGCCTGCAGAGTCAAAATTTGGTCACATGTGTTGTCAGTTATCTTTTTAAGATTTACAAAACAGCTGTGGCTTGAACTCACCATTCTGAATTTTTAAACTTCTTTTAAACACATTTTTACTCACTAGTTTATTAATATTTGTCAACATTTAATGTTTTGGTCAAGCTACTTAGTGACAATCTCTTTAAAATGTCAATGACTTAATTATTTTTGGCCACTATTCATTAATATCTCCATAGCTGCATTTCCAGAATCCACATGAACCGAATCTTCAGAAAATGAAGTGCTGCCCTCTGCTGGCTACCCTGATATTGACAACCTGAAAATTCTCGTGATTTTAGACTGGGTCTGTTGTTGGACTAAATTGCTTAGTGAAGATGATTTCAATCATCAATATATACATGTCCAATTAAATAAATGTTACTTCAAACTTAAACAACTTCCCACACTCAAGGTAGCCACATATAAAGGAAACCAGATTTGAGAGGGGAAAATAAAACCATCATTTTCTGGTTCGGCTAGGAAACTTGACCTCAAATCATGATCATCTCTTTGGTCTGGAAACCTTTAGAAGTCAGCAATTTCCAAGCTTTACTTTTATAAAAACTGTTAAAAAATATAAAATGTCATTTATATCTCAAACTAGCTATGATGAAACTGTTAGCAGGATTTGACTACCACTTAAGGTACTGACTTCATCTCAGTACATTTACCTGCAGGGCCACCTCAGTATGATGATCAGTACAGAAGTCCTCTACCCCAATAGGGTAAACACAAGTAAAATGTCCCATTTAGTCCCCATTCACCTTCACACCCAAGCCAGGCTTTTGAAAAATCCATGGCCTGGTAATCAATTACCTGTATCATTTCCCTCCCAGAACACAATGCTGCTACTCATAACACATTCCTAACACCAATTTCTCCTTTATCAGTGCACAGAGAGACATCATTGCATCTGTCTAGACAAGCAGTTGTAATTCGTGACAAATTCTGGGAACCCTTCCCTTCCCTGCTACCCTCCTTTGCATTAGGTGTCACTTAGTTAACATTACAGATCTCGATGTCTAACATTTGAAATCATGATTTTTCATTCACAAATAACCACCAACTTGGAGATGCTAGGTTACTTCATCAACCATTTAGGTCATTGGCCTGTCTTGGCATTAAATTCCTTTTAACTTCAAATGTTTAACTATCCTGCAAATACTATAATTGGCATTATTAACCATGTGCTTGGATTATCCTAAGTAAGCACTTCACAGAGACTCATTTGTCATCATTCTTTAAGATAATCCTAACATTTCCGTTGAAGAAAACTAGCTCACATAACTCCTTGCAAAGCCCAAGGTCTGAAAAGTTAGAAATCACAGGGTTAATTTCTTAATCCAAAATTTCCTCTAAGTTTTGGGCTCCCTAATTACAAATATATATATATATATTTGTAAATATGTATAAATATATATATGTGTGTGTGTGTGTGTAGCTCTGGCTGGTGTGGCACAGTGGATTGGGCAGCAGCCTGCAAGCCAGGAGGTTGCTGGTTTGATTCCCAGTGGGGGTACATGCCCGGGTTTCGGGCCAGTTGGGAGCACGTGAGATAGACAGATTGATTCTAAAAATTAAAACAAACAACTGCAACTAGGAAAACTTAATATTGTGATAAAAATTGTATTTCCTGAGGGTATCACTAATGGGTATAGAAATTATGCTGATTTAAATTCATTTAAATCAGCTTATAAAATCTATACCTACCTTTTGTAATAAGCCATTCCCTTATTTTGGGGGGACTAAATGTCTATCAAATATACGGACCCAACCCTGACTGGTGTGGTTTCTTGGTTGGATATTGTCCTGCAAACTGAAAGGTCAATGGTTCTACATCCCTATCAGAGCACGTTAGGTTTGCAGGTTTGGTTCCCCAGTCAGGGTTTGATCAATGTTTTGCTCGCTTTCTCCTTCCTTTACCCACTTCTCTAAAAATAAAATCTTAAAGAATGCTGACCCAAACATATTATAAAATTACATATTCACTAAATTTCTTTCAAAATGGAGTACACAGTTGGTTCTCAAACATGGGTTTGAACTATGTGAGTCCACTTACACACATATTCTAAATACGTAGTCAGTTCTCTGTACCCCAGGTCTTGCATTGCAGATGCAGAAGGCTGAGTGCATTGTTATGTAAGATGTACCAATGAGAAATCCTGGAATCAATTCCCTATAGACAACTAGGGAGTTAAGTTTTGGGGAAACAAACTTAACCACTAACTTCTGACTATGCTGGGGGTTGGGGCACCAGCCTCACACTCTTCAAGGGACAATGGTACCACATCCTCCTATTAAATAGTCAAGAGCCAAGGGTTATCTTTCAAGCTTTTATTTAAGACCCAGGATGGATTCTAGATCTTGTTGAAAGCAGCCACATCCATGGACTGCACATAGTCCTCAAAAGCAGTGATCCGCTCCTCCAGCATGTCTGTTCCAACTTTGTCATCTTCTACTACACACTGAATTTGAAGCTTTTTAATTCCATACCCGACAGGAACCAGTTTAGCTGAAAAGAGCATTAAGAAAAGTCTTAGAGAAATACTGTTTATAGGCAAAGGTGGGAACTATGCAAACTCCCGATGCCAATTTCAAAAAGCCAGGACTAAACTCACAAGAGCCCCAGACCAAGCCGTCTGCTTGAATGCTCCTGACACACTCCTCCAATTTTGCCATGTCTGTCTCATCGTCCCAAGGTTTCACATCGAGTAAGATGGAAGACTTGGCAACAAGTGCAGGTTCTAAAAAAGGTGTAAGAAATAGCATCACTCAAATATTCTATTTTTTAACCCAATCCAAGATATGTGATGAATCTTAATTTGTTTCAAAAGGGATCATCTCCTTAGCCACACAGAACTAGAGAATACATCCTGTGTTTGTCACACATATGCCCACTTTCTGTTTTGCAAAGAAAGAGGTGTCCAATTGTGTGACAATTCCTTTCCCACAGAGGAATGCCACAACTGCCACCACAGGAACAGCTGCAGACCAGTAGCTGTGGAAGTTTGAGGAACCACTTCTATAGAAGTGTTTGAAGTACTGACCTACTTGGTAGATATGGAGAAAATTACTTTGCAGATTAATCTTCGAAAAAGGTTATTCACTCTATTATGGAGTGAAAATAAGCACAATTATAAAATGACCTACTTTTGGCTTTCTTTGACTCGTACTGTGCAAGGCGTTCTTCTCTTAGCCTTTTTGCTTCTTCGCTTTCCTGTAAAGAGAGAAGTAAATACATTTCACAAAGCTGGCTGTTCCTTAGCTTAAAGGTAGTGGGGTCATCATATCAAAACCCAGCTTTATCAGAAAAAAAGCAAATCCATCATGAACTCAGCCGAAAGATGGTGATTTGATTTTATTCATCATGTAACCAGTGTTAAATTTTTAGGGATAGGCAATAAAATGAAACCAGGATTCACATCTAGGCTATTAGGCTACAGAGTCTGGCTTAAGCACAATGATACATTTTATACCAATTTATTCCATACCTCTTCATCATCAGATCCAAAAAGATCAATGTCATCATCATCTTTACTATCTGTAGCTCCACTTCCTGTGGTGTCTTCCACATTAGCAGGGCCATACTTGCCCAAAGCTTTCTTCACTCCAGGTAGGCTTTAAAAAAAAAAATTAAACTATTAGCATGATATGATATTCTTAAGAAATACGTAAGTTGTTTTCACCACTACCAACAGAACCCATTTAACATTCCTAGTAATTTTATATATTTTAACTTTTCACCCAAGTAACATTAGTATTATGTGAGACATTGCATTCAATACTCACTACATTCAATACTCGCTATGACTGACTCTTACAGAATTTTGAGTATTTGTTGGGAGATTCCATTCTTAGTGAACTGAAGCCCACTTCCCCAAACTTCTACCCTTGTTGGCAAGGACTGAATTAATCAGCCACCCTCTCACCCAAGAGGTGGGCCTCCAGGTTAGGGTAAGGTACATTGGCAGGATAGTGTGGGGAAAAGCTGAATTGCTGTTGTCCATATTCTACCTGTTCTGCAAAAAATGAAGGACTTGTATCTTGGCTTTTTAAAGTCACGAAAGAAAACTTAAGCTTAAAATATCCCAACAATATTAAAGTAGCCTGGCTCCAATTCTGTCAAGTGCAAATCCTGGCTTAAAGCTTAGAAAGCACCCAGACTGGTGTGGCTCTGTGGGTTAACCAGGCATGTCCAGCAAGCCCAGGCTGCCGGTTCGATTCCTGGCTAAGGCACATGCCTGGGTTTGGGGCCTATAAGAGGTAACCCATCAACTTTCTCTTCCTCTCTAAATATAAATAAGTACAATCTTACAAAGATAATTTTACCTGGATTTTTCCTTTTCATAAGACTTGATGTGGTTATACCAACGCAAGGCATGATACAAATCGGCAGGTGGTGGGCCGGAGATCGCTTCAAATACTGCCACGTCTGCTTGTGATGGCACATACCTGCCAATGACGTAAAAGTGCACAGGACTTTAAAAGAAAAACCACAAACACCATCAAAGAAAGGACAAACGCTGTCAAATTAATTAGTGGGATCTCGCCCATTTGTTACCGGGCTACCTAAACTGCATCAGATTTAAAGCAAATAAGTTCCTGAAGGAACCATCTGTTCTATCCTGAGACGTGCCTGGCACTTGTTAGACCTCAAAGATTGTACTTTCTAACGCGGACCTACAGGTTTACATTTACTGAGCAAAGGCGGGTAAAAATCTGGTTGAAACCGAATCATTTTCCAAAAGCACATTTTTGATCCTTCTCTGCGGTCCCTCCCCAAGAGGGCCAAGGACTGACCGCCTCACCCCCAGACCCCGCGGAGACCGCGCCACGTGGTCTCCGGCGCACCCTGCCGGCCCAAGCCCGCGCCCCTCTGCTTACCCTTCGATGTAGCTTTTGTCTGCCAGGTAGTCGTTCAGCACCTGGAGACCCGCGGGGCTTTTCAGGTCTCCAAAACCCATGGTGTCGGCTGGCCCGGGAGCGCAGGTAACCGGCGCTCAGCGCTAGGCAGTGAAAAGAGGGCCTCAAAAAGCCGGAAAATTCCTTATATAGAGACGGAGGCGTTCCCCTCTGCCGCGCCCGCCGGAAGTTTAAGGTCAAAGTACGTTAACCTTTTCATTCCTCAACGCAAAAATCGGGGCTATGAATGAAATGGCCCACAAATTATCCGTGGGCTTTTCTTTGTGTTTGGAAATAAATTAAATAAAGGGGCATTTCTTAAAATTGGTACCTCCTCGACTTCCGAACACTTGCAGAACCCGCCCCCTGAAGCACCGGATATGACGGAAGAAATTCGGGCTCATCCTCAGGCCACTTCCGGCGGAACTGCGGGTTCAGGCCGCCAATCCCCGCCTCCTCCCGACGGCTACGCCCTCCGCCCCGCCTTCTGTCAAACTGACGGAAATTGCCGAACTCCATTGAGAGGGGAAATTGTCGAGTCTGAAGTTTCAAGTCCCTCCTGGCTTTCCGTTCTCCAGGCCCGGCGGCCGGAGTTAGCGGACGCCGCCATATTGAATAAGCAACCGGGCTCCTAAGGGGGTTGGTGTGGTGCAGACAGGTTTGCAGAGCAGTCTCAGCGGCTCTAGGGAGAAGGTGAGGTCGTGTTTGGGTGAGAAGGTTGAGGTGCCTCGGTCACACGAGTTTATTTCTTGACAAAACTGTTTCCTTTGGCCTAGGAGACTCATTCTCCTCTTGTCCTTGACTGGGCGCCTCGGACCACTCCACCTCCCCGGGACCCCCGGATCGCTGGTAGGTGAGGCCGGTGTAGCCACGGTCTCTGGTCTGCTGGAGCAGCAAAGAGGAGGCTCTGGGGGCCCTGGGGAGTCCTGGCCTGAATGCAAGCTTGTGAGTGACCTTCCCTCCGCAAGGGAAATGCATGACATTCCCCTTTCTGGAGAGGAGGTCGTTTTATTCTTAGAAGAGGACCCTCTGTCAAGTGACTTAGGCCTAAAGACTGAGCATTTCCTCCCAGATGAGTACATAGTTGGTACAGTGCATCGTTGTTTGGCCTCTATTGCCTTAGCAACCGTCCACGCCTCTGATTGTTTTTGTTTTTGTTTTGTTCTTTGTTTGTTTTTACTTTCGTCCATTGATTGCATTGGGCAGCACGTATTAGTCCTGTCACTGGAGGAAAACTGAAGGAAAAGACATAAAAGTTATGTCAAGTTATCCCAAGGTCCCATTGCGAATGACAGAGCTACGTTGTTTAAAAGTTACTGAGATCTGGTAGTGCATGTACAGTACCGTAAGATTGTGGATCAGACAACTCTGCTGAAAAGAAATTGAGGGTATTGTAAATGCAGCATGAATTGTTTCTGATGAGTAAACATCAAGGTGATTTTTTTGAGGAATGTTTTAATTTTTTGTATATTTTATTGATTATGCTGTTCCAGTTGTCCCACTGTCTTTTCCCTTTTCTTCCCTCCACCCACTTACCCCCCTACCCTTCAGGAACTCCACCCCCTCTTAGTTCATGTCCATGGGTCCTGCATGTAAGTTCTTTGGCTTCTCCCTCTTCCTGTACTATTCTTAACATGCCTTTGTCTATTTTGAGCCTACCAATTATGCTTCCTAATTGAGGACTGTTCTTTTCACCAAATTGTGTGTGCATTGTTAAGCAGGGTGTTATAATGTTGCCTGGGAACCTGCACTGTCCAATTCCAGGAAAGTGCACGTTTACATACGGAGATTGGAGATAGAATTCATTTAGCAAATAGTTATTGAATGTCCATTCTAAACTAGAAAGAAGTCCATGAAGAATTACATGGGTGACATGACTGGGGAATAGTTAGGAAATTTTAGGCTGGTCAATGAACGTTTCTCTTGAGGAACGGTTCTTAAGCCAAAATCAAAAGGACGAAAAGGGGCCAGAAAGATCTGAGGGAGCAGCATTTCAGTCTGTGGCCACACCAGGGAAGAAGGGAGAGGCTGTGGAAACTGTGGGGCCAAAGACCTGTTAAGGGCTAGAGATGTGATGTGGCTTGAAATAGGGTAGTACCTTGGAGGAAGAGAAGTGGGGAATGGAGAACATACACTGGTATTGTCGTCCCTAGAACAAAACAGGTTGTTCTACATGGTAGTTGAGTACGTGTGAAGTACATATCAAAGTTTTGCAATCTGTATTTTTTTAAATCTTCACCCAAGGATAGGTTTATTGATTTTAGGGAAAAAGGGAGAGATAGAAACATTGATCAGTCGCTTCCCACATGTCCCGCCATGTCCTGCACCCTGACTAGGTCCAACCTGCAACCTAGAGATGGGGATTGAGCGCTCCAAATGAGCCACCCTGCCAGGGCCGCAATGTGCATTTCTGAGGTTGGGTCTGTGCAGTATTCCGTTTGATGCTGATTTTTCAACAGCCAGCCTAGTTCTGGTAGATTTCCTAACTAAAGTGGGCACTACTTTTAAATCGTACTGGAGACAAAGTAATAGTATTAGAGATTTTATATCATTGTACGAGCTACTGATCTGTGATTTTGAATCTGCCATTACTTGAACTCAGTGATTTGAGGTTTACCTCTATCAGTAGATTTCAATAGAGCAGGTGCTGCTCATTCTGGAAATTGGTAATGAGACTATTTGATGGTTATTTTTCCAAGAGCGTGGTGCTGGGTCTTCAGACAAAGGAAATGATTCCTTGTCAAGGAGCTTACAGTTTAGTATTTACTTAACTTGATTACTAACCTACAGTTTACTAGGTGGAATAATAAAGATATACACACAGTGTGCTAATAGTAAAAAGAAGGAGTACAAAACAGGAGCACTTAAAGACCAATCTTAAAAGGCTAATAACAGCCAAAATCGACTTCAGCTTTAACTGACATTTATTGAACTTCAACTAATAATACATAGCCCCGGAAGTATTGTTCTCTTTCTGCTTTATAAATAAGAAGAAACTTTCACTTACCAAAAATCACTTACCAGTAAATGACAGACCTGATGTCTGCAAATTAAGTATTACAAATTCAGAATTAATGAATTCTATAAATTACTGAAATCTGCTTTCATGAAATTTCCTATTATTTGTATCTGTAATAGGTATGTGAAAATGCTTAAAACTTAGGTATACATATTCTTTTCCACTCTTTTCCTTTGAACTGTATTCGTTGATACATTTTGATCATGTAATTTGCATTTTTTAAAATTTCAAGTGAAAGATTATAATTTAGATGCTTAGCCCATCTAATCAAGTAAATGGACAAAAACCTCTAAAAGTCCAGCTAACTTTTTTGGATGTATGTCTTTAATTGATGTTATTTAGATTGTCCACTTCCATATATTTTAGTAATTCAGCAAACCTTTTAGAGTAGGATTTTTCAACTTTCAGTACTGTTAACACTTGGGATAGTTCTTTATTATGGGACCGTCCTATGCACTGTAGGATGTTTAGCAGCACCCTGGCCTCTGTCCCTGGATGCCTGTAGTTTTTCCCCTGTTGTGACAACAAATAATTTATCCAGACATTTCCAAATGTTTCTTGAGAGGCAAAATTGTTCCTAGTTGAGAACCACCCTTTTAGAGCTTACTATGTGCCAACCTTGGGGCTGTGTACTGAAGATAGAAAGGTTCAAGAAATTCATAATACAGTGGGAATAGAATAGACATCTAAACGGATAATCGCAAGTCTATAAAATAAATGTACTACTCAGCACAGAAGATAGCACTCCAGACACTTCAAAATGTTGGGCTTATGAGTTAGCTCAAAATACCTCAGGAGCCTTTAATGTAATATACGCAGAATATAGAATGTTAGAAGGCAGTTTGGTAGAAAGTGAAGGCAGAAAGGTAGGCTTTATTTTACATAGCTATTAATGACAAGCTAATTGTTATTGGAACTTATTTTACTGCATAATAGTGTTTTAAGCTTGATAATTTGTTGATAGCTAAAAACAGCAAAACTGCCCATATGCACTGGTGGGTATGGCTTAGTGGATTGAGCTTCAGCCTGTAAACTGAAGGGTTGCTGGTTAAATTCCTAGTCAGGGCACATGCCTGGGTTGCAGGCCACGTACTCGGTTGGGGGCATGCAAGAGGCAACCACATAGTGCTGTTTCTCTCCCTCTTTTTCTTCCTCCCTTCCCCTCTCTCTAAAAGTAAAATCTTTAAAAAAACAAAAATGCCTTATACATAGAATTAGAAAGCCCAAATTTATGTACCCGCTGCTGCTTCTTAGCTCCTTTACATTGCACAAGACAGTAATCTCTTTGAGACTGAATGTTCTCATATATAGAATTTGAGAGAAAATACCAGAATTTGTGAATGTTCAGTGAAATAATGTGTGTGGAATGTTTTAAAGCAATAAAATATTACCAACATGTTTATATTAGGGTTTTTCTACAATAAAACTCTTCTTTGTTTTATTCTTAGCAATATGTTAAGGATACCTGTAAGAAAGGCCTTAGTAGGCCTTGCTAAGTCTCCTAAAGAATATGGTGAGTATATTTGAACTTTGCATTTGATTGTACTCAACTTTCAATTTTCATATATTCATACGTCTATGGAATGTTTCTTAAAAGACCCAAAACTCTTAATTTGTTAAAAAAAAAAAAAAGAAGAAGAAAATGACCCATGTCAAATAGAATAGTGTGCAAAATATAACTTTACCTTAAACAGTTTATAGAAATGATCATGGAATAGAAAGTAATTGAAACTGCCCATCAGTGACAAAATGGAAAAAACAGTCATTCTGCTTTTGAAAAGTGGTCTTCACATGAACCTATTTTCAGTGGTATTAAAAGTTTTAACTATTAAAAGTAGACAACTATATTTTGTTTGGTATTCGGGATTAAAAAAGCTTTTTCCTAATTCAGTATTTTATACTTGTAAATTTGAATCTAGAGTAATTTTAGGCCTATAAGTTAAAGTTAATCCATTGTCATCTGCTATAATAAATTCAACTCAATCATTTTTCCCTTCAATATTTTTGATGGTCAGTTCGAACAACTGCTACAGCAGCAAGCAACTTGATTGAAGTATTTGTTGATGGTCAGTCTGTCATGGTGGAACCGGGAACTACCGTCCTTCAGGTAGGCATATGTTCTAATTCCATATTTTTGTGTATTTTTATACCAACTTATTTCCTTTATACTGTTTACCTCTAAAATTTTCAAGATTGCTTAATAAGTGCTCGTAAAAGAACTATAAATAGTATAATTACATGAAAATAAGTTTGATTTGAAATCTTGGCAATTCGGAATGAGCTGTCATTTCTCTGTTTTCTGACTTTCTCAGTGAACTATGGCAGTTCCTTCCAAACAAATGCTCGTTAAGAAATTTGAAGTTACTTAAATTATTAGTTAATATGGTTAAATTTGGAGAGAAAGTAACCTTTGTTGTGAGCCTGCTTGATGCTTTTGATTTTCATGTAATCTTTCTGTTTTCAGTATATTTTTGGGAATATAACCTACAAAACTGGTAAATGAAGGGTAATATGTTCTTGAATATTGAGTTTCTCTGAATTCCTCCAGAACTAACAAAATTGGTCATGCAGAAGTGATGCTTTATTCCATTTGCAAGTTATCACAAAGCTAAATGCTCTTGATTCATTTTAACCATCAGTTTCAGGCTGTCTGCCAGATGTAGACATGTAAACAATAAATACATAATAAAAATACGCTTAGGGTTCAGTGCAGAGTATTTTGGCAATATAGCAGGTGGTAGAAAGAGATGTTAGGTGTGTTCCAGGTGGTCCTTGATGAGATTTTAAAGGTAGACAAGAAAGCTTCACATAGTTTGTTACTGATGAAACATAAGGTATGTGTAGAAAATGAGGTAAAAGGAAATCAACTTACTCTCTTAAGGAAGGTCCAGTCATGAAGGAAGTTATATGCCATGCCGAAGAGCTTATAGTTGGACCCATCCAGAGTTTTTGTGGCTTTTAAGCAGCATGACAGCATGGTAGCACATTGACTGGGAATACCAAGACTGGAGTGAGGGGGAAGGAAAGAGTATCTTGCCTTAGTGGAGCAGGGAATGAAAACATGATGGTAGAGTCCAAGGAGAGTGAGATGTAGATAGACCTTTAGGGATGATGAGAAACAGGAATTTTTGTGACTCCTTTCTTAGTTCACTACGGATGTATTATTAGGGGACAGAAATAGGTTGAATTTTAACTATGGAGCATACACTTGGATAAACATTTAAGCCTAAAGCTTGCAGAATGGAGGACTCTGGGTTGCAGATCCAAGTTTAGATGTAATATGGAACGTGAGATAGTACAAAGGCTGGGACAATGTCAGGCTCACTATTATATCCACTGCATGCAACATGTAGGAAGATATGATACATTTTTGCTAAGTAGTTAAAACATCAGACATGGATGAGATAGCTGTAGTGTGAGGGTTAAGGCTGGAAGAACTAACTCTTGAGGAAATTTGAGTATGTGCATTTATTATAGGCTCAGAGAAGGAGGAGTTGTAACTGGTAGGTCAGACTGATCTCCCTTACTAAGCAAACAGGAACAGGGGAGAGCTTCAGCCACAGTGGGAGTGTAAGTCCTTGGTGGGATATATGGAGCCAGAGCCAAAGACAGAAGCAGATCATAGCCAGGTGGACAGTGTGAAATGGAGTCTAATCCAAAGGAGGACAGTTAGGCAAAGAGGAAGTCCGTGCATGGAACCACTGGGACAGCGTTTGAAGGGGGAGTTCTGAACAGTGGTTCAGAGCGGAAATGAGGAGTCAGGCCTTCAGCACAGCCTGAGGATACTTCATCTAGTTTCTTCCACATAAGGTGTAGACATGCTGAGGATCCTTAAAGAGGCAGCTTCAGAGAGACGGGTTGGAATCAAGAGCAAAGAAGGGAAATCTCTTCAGGAATGAAGTAAGAATGAAGATATAGATATTTATAAATAGGAGTAATAAGGTAGGTAGGGGATGGTCTTGTTTCCGCCCCCTGTGTTTTAGGCAAGACAGGGATGAAGTCAGGTTATTCTAATGTAAAAGTGTTTTTACTTGTCTCCTAGGCTTGCGAAAAGGTTGGCATGCAGATCCCTCGATTCTGTTACCATGAAAGGTTGTCAGTTGCTGGAAACTGCAGGATGTGCCTTGTTGAAATTGAGAAAGCTCCTAAGGTACTTGATACCTAAAATTCCACACCATGCTGTAGAAGGTAGAAAGCTTTAAATCTTGCAGCAAACTTTATTTAGAATGAGTATTATTATAGTGGAGAATCTAACCCTGTTTTACTTTTATCTATAAATGTATTTTTGGTGTGATTGATTCTCTTTAGAAGTGGAACTCATCAAAAAAAGTGCTTTGTAAGCACATGTTATATAATTGTAACAGTTTTAGAAATAAAGATGACTTCTTAACACAATTTTCACTGGCAGTTTTATACAAAAGCTAAGCAAGTTAACTCATGTAGCAAACTACATCATCTGTTCATTAAACAGCTGTCAATGCTTCCAAATAGCTATATGACACACAGCTAGGATGTGGAGTTGCCAAATAGTACATTAGAAGTACATGTGTTGTCCCATTTTCACTAGAGGTACACTTTCAGTTTAGTTTCATTTTGGCCTCTGCAATTTTAACATAACTGTTTCTGCTAATCAGAAACAGTTAACTTGATGTTCTGTTTCAGAGCCTGTTATAAAAATTGCATTGAAGCCCTGCCTGGTGGCACAGTGGATAAGGTGCCAGCCTGTGAACCCAAAGGTCACTGGTTCAAATCCCCAGCCAGGGCACATAACCAGGTTGCAAGCCAGGTCTCCAGCCAGGTCCTTAGCTGGAGGCAGGTGAAAGGCAACCATATATTCATGTTTCTCTCCTTCTCTGCCTCTCTCTATAAATAATAAAATCTTTTTAAAAAATTGCATTGAGGATTAGAATAATATTAAGACATAGGATGTCTTATTTGTTTCTAAAAGAAATTTAAAGTCAGATGATCATATTATGAATATGAAAGCTAAAATTCAGTTTTCAAAAATACTATCTTTTTTCAAAAGTGTAATGTTTTTATATGTTGGGTTACTTAAAATTGCAAATAAATACAAATACTTACAGATGTCTCCATTGAAATTTTAGGTTGTAGCTGCTTGTGCCATGCCAGTTATGAAAGGTTGGAATATCCTGACAAACTCAGAAAAAACTAAGAAAGCCAGGTACTTTATTGTTGCTTGGCTTAGAAACTTTTCTTGGAGCAGGAAATTGTTTAGCTGAGATTACTGCAGTGACATAGTACCATACTGATACTGATTATGATTTTTTTTTTTTTTGCTTTGCATCTGTATGTCTGTTTTTATTTTGAATTAATGTGTTTTCTGAAGACCATTCAGCAACTTTTGGTAATTTTGTGTTGTTTTAAGTCATAAATTTCTAAATTCTCTAATGATAGTTTATCCTAGGCTTCTATAAGCATTTTTCAGGTTGTGTTTAATACTACTTGAAATGATGTTTACATTGACATTTCTGATAAGTGTAAAATTAATCTGTGAAGCATGCATCTGTGAAGGTTATTTAAATAGTGTACGTGTTTAAATAGTGTACATGTAAACCATTTTATATATTAACACTTTTTCATACAGAGAAGGTGTGATGGAGTTCCTATTAGCAAATCACCCACTGGACTGTCCTATTTGTGATCAGGGAGGTGAATGTGATCTGCAGGTACATAGTCTAATTTCGTAAACCTTTTTGGTTGTCTCAAGTTTTAATTTAGTTAGCAGAATTAGATTAACTCATAATCTGTTTAAGGACCAGTCCATGATGTTTGGCAGTGATCGGAGCCGGTTTTTAGAGGGGAAACGTGCTGTGGAGGACAAGAACATTGGGCCATTGGTAAAGACCATCATGACTAGATGTATACAGTGTACTCGCTGCATCAGGTGATTACTCTCCTCTCTTCTGGAATATTACTTATATACTTAATAGTCATGAAATTGGTGGACTAACAGTTATTTGGTAGGAGAAGATTGGTGTTTTTAATGTATTTTGCATCAGTCAATAAAATGAGTAAGTTGGTCACTTTCAGTTCATGTCAATGTCCATTGGATTTAAAAATCAAAATCTATAAGCATTAACTCTGTGATGAATTGCTGAGCTATATACATATTATTTGTGCAATTTTCTGTATGTGTGTTATGTCTCAAAAAGCAAACATTTATTGAATGACTTTTTTCTAGGGACTATGCTTGCTGGTGAAAATATAATCTCATCTTGTTTTAGTGCTTGAAAATCATTATCTCTTTGTGATCTTTAGTAGGAAAAGAGGTAATTTTGCTGGACTCAAGCATTTGACAGTACATATTTATTTTGCAGGTTTGCAAGTGAGATTGCAGGAGTAGATGATTTGGGCACAACAGGCAGAGGAAATGATATGCAAGTTGGCACATATGTTGAAAAGATGTTTATGTCTGAACTGTCTGGGAATATCATTGATATCTGTCCTGTTGGTGCCCTGACCTCTAAGCCCTATGCCTTTACTGCCCGGCCTTGGGAAACAAGGTACTCATCATCGTGTTTTTTGACAATTTTTTTGCCCTTTAATTTGCTACCATTAAAAAAATTTAAAGATTCATTTTCTTCCTGAGTCCTAAGTGTTTTAGCCTGCTAAATTATTATTTGTTTGCTTTAAGTGAACTTGATGGAAGACAAATAGTTATAGATTAAAAGATAGGATGAACTTGTGCAAAGTAGTTGTAGTTTTCTTGGAAATAAATTCCAGAGTACTTAACTACAAAATTATTTTCTTCCCTTGATCTTTAATTCTTTAAACATGGTTTTTCTTAATTCATTGAACAGATTTTAGTATTCTTGTTTTTATTTATAAGCAAGCCTCCTTAGGAGTTACCCTGTGTCTGCAGAGCTTAGTGATCTGATAATGATTATGCTCAAATGCTTTGAGTCAGTAGGCTTTCATACTCTGCCAGTGGATCTGTGTGGATAGAGGAGCACATGCGAGTTCAGGCTGTTTTAAAGTAGGCCCAACTGTGCCCTCCACTGGGCACTTCGAGTCTCCTGTTACCCAGGAATGGTGAATGGCGTCGGCCCTCTTTGCTCTAAGCTGCACATATACACACAGCCTCCACTAGGAGCACTTGCCCCAGCTCCTCAGCTCAAGGATCTCCATGATGTCACTTCCACAGCCAGCTTGGCTCATGCTCCAAATTGAGTGAGTCTTCATCTGCAGGAAAGAGGCTCCCATCCTCAGCCTGCCCTTCCCTGGCAAACCTCAGTTCAAGGTGGTGGGAGAAGGGATAAGAATAGCCTCAAGCCAGAACACCACTGATTTCCACTGTTCTTACTCAGAAGTTAAGCAGCTTTTCCTGGCGCCAGAGTTTCTCATGATGACATATCTCTTTGGTAGATTTCCACAGTGCTGAATTGGTTGCTTTTGTTAATTTTGTTCAGTTATATTTTTGCCTTTTAGTGAATGATTAGTCGAACTCTGTAACAGACCCAAACCAGAAATCTCTCCCTTTGTTATTTATTTTGATACTCTGGTTGTTTCAGATTTTCCTATTTGGAGCCCTTCCACTTGCCTTTATATCAGATAACAATTTTAAAGGCTTCATTTTTGCTTTAGGAATTTATGTGCTGTGTCCAAATATGGGGGTTTTTGTGTGTGTGTGTGTGTGTGTTTTCTTGCATTTTCTTTGAGTTCCATTATTTTTAGAAATTCAGAAAGGAAAGTAATTGTAAAATTTTTTGTTTGGGGTAAACGAGAAAGCAGAAATTTTGTTCTTATTCATAAAGTCAACATGGTAATTAGTGTATACGTATTTATTTTCTCAGAAAGACGGAGTCCATTGATGTAATGGACGCTGTTGGAAGTAACATTGTGGTAAGCACAAGAACTGGAGAGGTGATGAGGATTTTGCCAAGGATGCACGAGGACATCAATGAAGAGTGGATCTCTGATAAAACCAGGTATATGCTGTACTGTTTTCCTTTGGCAGTAGATTTAAAGGAAATTTTATAACTTAGTTTTAAAGAACTATCTTTTATAGTTGTGAATGAGTAAATGAATATTAAAATCTGGAATAGTTCTATAGAGAATTGGACAAAACTGACCCTAATAGTCCCAGATCAAGTGTTGTTTTTTATGTCAACTTTGAGAAATATCTTTTTTCCTTCTAAATGAAGACATTGAAGTAGATGAAGATATGTCAGTTTATTCATTAGAGAAAATTAAATGTAAGTTAGAGTTTGTACAACATAATTTGGATAACCTACCCAGAACTACTCAATTTTTATAAATAAAAATGAGTCAGCTTTTTCAGCTATCATATTGTTTGTGTTGTAATTTTAAGATTATTCAGTCAGCTGAAAATAAATGATAAGAATTCAAGCTTTTCAGATGGTATTTTCGTTTTTATGTGATATTCATAAAATATAAGTTCATCTTATATTTTAAACCTGAAATTTAAGAAACTTGTATTAAGGTATTTATAATCTTAGATGATACATTAACCAACACTGTATTTAAATAACATTTCTTTTAGACTTTAAACTAGAACATTATGGTTGCCTCTTGAACAATGACCCACATATCGTGTAACTTCTGTTATCTAGATTTGCTTACGATGGTCTAAAACGTCAAAGACTCACCGAGCCGATGGTCAGAAATGAAAAGGGGCTTTTAACCTACACTTCCTGGGAGGATGCACTCTCTCGTGTAGCTGGAATGGTAAAAAATTGAAATAATAGTATTTGTGATTTTCAAGGAGTATTTGCAGTGAAGAAGGGATATACGTTTCTTTATGTCTTTCCTTGACCAAGATGATTTTTGACAAACATTTATTGAGGACTGTGTGCTAGATGTAGGGCTACAGAGATCACTAACACATCTCCCACTATCTTGTAGGGAAAGCTACGTAATTAGGCAGTTATCATTGCTGCAGCGGTAGTTGTGCAGGAAGTTATATATGAAGGAGCATACAGGAGAGGTGACTAACCAGGACTAGGGATGCCTTCCTAGATAAGGTGACTCCTCAGGCTAAATTAAAGAGTGAAGACTAGCTTGCCAGGGCAAAAATGGAGGCAATGGCTTTTTGGTCAGAAAAGGTAACATACACAAAGAGCTTGAGGGAATGACAGATGCTTGCAAAGAAGTTGTATTTAACTATAACTCCTAGTCTGTATCCTCCAGACCTCATTCTGAGACCCCTCACTTCCTGATTTAAAGCGGTTTGTCTCCAAGCTGGTGTTATTAGCCTTGGCACCACATGTACGTCTTCTTCTCAATTTTAGATTAATTAATAATTGGTGTAAAACTTTTTAAAATTAGTCCTAACCTGAGGATATACTTATTGATGCTAGAGAAAGAAGAAGGCAGTGAGAGAAACATCCATCAGTCACCTGCACAGGCCCTGACCAGGGTTCTAACCTGTAACCTTTTGCTATCCAGAATGACTTATTTGAAGTTAGTTTCTGGCCCTGGCCAGGTAACTCAGTTGGTTAGAGTGTCATCCTGATACACCAAGGTTGTGGGTTCAATCTCTGGTCAGGGTGTATACAGGAATCACCCAATGAATGCATAAATAGGTAGAACAATAAAAAGCTGTTTCTTTCCCTCTTTTCTCTCAGTCCTTTCTTCCTTTATTATCTCTCTTCCCTCCTCCCTAAAGTTAAAACTAAAAAATTTCTATTTGGAAATGATCTGACTAGTTTAAACAATTTTTTTAGTTACAGTTGAAAGTGATTATTGTTTTATTTTCTGAATAATTCATTGTGGGTTTTGCTGAATGAAAACTTCTTGGTGATGTCCTTTGCATTCATTTTTTAGTTGCAGAGTTTTCAAGGCAAGGATGTGGCAGCAATTGCAGGTGGCCTGGTGGATGCTGAAGCCTTAGTAACTCTGAAAGATTTGCTTAATAGAGTGGACTCTGACACCCTATGTACTGAAGAGATCTTCCCCACTGCAGGAGCTGGGTGAGAAACAGGAAGCCTAACTTGTGGGCTTCATCCCCTCCCCTCCCCTCCCCTCCCCTCCGCTCCCCCTTCCCCCTTTTCCCGTCCCCTCCCCACTCTTCCCATCTCCCTTCTTCTGTAAATAAGCCTGCACATCTGTAGTACTGATAACTCAAATGTGAAAACTTGAATTCTCCAGCATGTCCACCTATTTATTTTCAAACGTAGACCAGAGTCAAACCAGGAGCTATTGGAGGCTCTATCAAAGTAAAATTGTATTTTTAATTTCACATTTCTAGCACAGACTTGCGCTCCAATTATCTTCTTAATACTACAATTGCTGGTGTGGAAGAAGCAGATGTTGTCCTTCTGGTTGGTACAAATCCACGTTTTGAGGCACCACTGTTTAATGCTAGAATTCGAAAGAGGTTAGTAATATTTGGGGCTTAAATACTTATGTAGTAATTTATTACATATATGAAAAGTTATTATTTTAATTGATTTATAATAAATGTTAGTGGGAGTGAAACTTCAAAAGATTGCCCTGGTTGGTGTGGCTCAGTGGCCTGAGCACCAGCCTTCAGACCCAGACCAAAAGGTTGCCCGATCGATTCCCTATCAGGGCATAGGCCTGGGTTGTGGACCAGGTCCCCAGTTGGGGCCTTGAGAGGTGACTGATCAGTGTATCTCTTACACATAACTGTTTTTCTCTTTCTTTCTTCCTCATTTCCCCTCTCTAAATAAATAAAATCTTTAAATATAAAAACTTCAGAAGATTATTAGAGGACAGTTTGTAATAGGTCCATTTCCTCCCACCCCAGTTTTTTTATTATGTCTTATTTATAGATAATTCAAGATGCTTGAAATAGATTTTGTATATATTTTTCTTATAACACTCTTCACCCAGTGAACACATTTTGGCATATTATTCTTGTTCCGTGTATATATGTGTGCATGTGATTTTCTGAATTATTTGAAAGTTAAGTTGTAAATATGATGCCCTTTTTTTCCTTTTTTCTTGTATTTATTTATTTATTTTTAAATTTTTTTAAAAAATATTTATTATTTCCAGAGAGAGGGGAAGGGAAAGTGGCAGAGAGGGAGAGAAGAATCAATGTATGGTTGCCTTTCACCTGCCTCCAGCCACAGACCTGGCTGGAAACCTGGCTTGCAACCTGATTATGTGCCCTGGCTGGGGAATCGAACCAGTGACCTTTGGGTTCGCAGTCTTGTATTTATTTTTTAAAACTATTTAAACTTTTTTAGAGAGAGGGGAAGAGTGAGAGGCAGAGAGAGAGAAAGACAGACATCAATGTATGATTGCCTTTCACCTGCCTCCAGCTACAGACCTGGCTGGAGACCTGGCTTGCAACCTGGTTATGTGCCCTGGCTGGGGAATTGAACCAGCGACCTTTGGGTACACCGGCTGGCACCTTATCCACTGTACCACCAGCCAGGGCCTTTTTTTTTTTTTTTTTTAATGTTTTATTTATTATTTTTAGAGGGGATGGGGGAGAGGGAGAGAAACATCAACGTTTGGTTGCCTTTCACCTGCCTCCAGCCACAGACCTGGCTGGAGACCTGGCTTGCAACCTGGTTTGCAACCTGGTTATTTGCCCTGGCTGGGAATCAAACCAGCGACCTTTGGGTTCGCAAGCTGGCGCCTTATCCACCATGCCACCAACCAGGGCTTTGATGCCCTTTTATTCATAAAATCTTCAGTGTGGATTTCCTAAGAAGAAAGGACATTCTCTTAAATAATCAGGTACTTAGTATTGATGCAGTATTACCTAATCTGACAGTTTATATTCATATTCTACCAAATTTCCCTGTAATTTCTTTTAGAATAATTATTTTCCTGCCAGAATCCAGTCTGTAGTCACACAGTCACACATTATAATTAGTGTCATGGCTGCTCAGTCTTTTTTTTTTTTTTAATTTAAGAATACAGGCCAGCCCTGGCTGGTGTGGCTCAGTGGATTGAGCCACTGGCCTGTAAACCAAAGGGTAGCTGATTCGGTTCCCAGTCAGGGCACGTGCCTGGTTGTGGGCTGGGTCCCCAGTTGGGGGTGTGAGAGGAAACAAGGCATGAATGTTTCTCTCCCTTCCATCCCCTCTCTCTAAAATTAAATAAAATCTTAAAACAAACAAAACACAGGCCATTTTTTTAAACCATTTTATTTATTTATTTTTGATAAGGGGGAAGGGAAGGAGAAAGAGGAGAGAAACATCAATGTGTGGTTGCCCCTCATATGTCCCCAACCGGGGGGGTGGGGGGGGGGGAGGATGGACCTGGCCTGCAACCAAGGCATGTGCCCTGACTGGAAAGTGTACTGGTGACCCTTTGGATCACAGGCCACACTATCCACCCTAGCCATACCAGCCAGGGCCATTTTGCAGAATGCCTCTCAATTTTTTATGTCTTAGAGATGTATGGGTAGGTCAACCATATAATTTATTGTCTAAACTGGACACTGTTGAGAGTGAAATGGGGAGTTAACTACTTCAGAGTAACAGCTAAAATCAGTGCTGCCTCAGACAAATCAGAGTATGTGGTCACCACATTTATAACTATTTCAGGAGTAACTGGATCCATACTCCCATGCCAGAGAGAGTAAATATGAATCTTGTAGCTTATTTTCATAAAATTCTATTTAGATGACTTCAGTGAATAATTAGGAGGTAAATAACTTATAGAAATATGGCAAAATAAAAACTGGATTCTGAAATTAAAGTCTTTGTTTATAACTGGTTTATAGAGTTATTCTTACACAGAAAATTCATTGAATTACCTTTGTGTGCATTTTTGCAACACTTCATTTTGAAAGGTACACAATAAATTAAATTCTGTTAAGGTTAAATGTTGTATTAGTGTTTTTATGCTTTTAACATTTTGTAATACCTAGCGTTAACGAAGCTAATTACTAGTAATTTAGCTCTAAAAACTTTGTTGTTTTTCTTTCAGCTGGCTTCATAATGACTTAAAAGTGGCCCTTATAGGCAGCCAAGTGGATCTCACATACAGATATGACCATCTGGGCGATTCCCCCAAAGTTCTTCAAGACATTGCTTCGGGTAGCCATCCATTCAGCCAGGTGCTCTCAAGTTATCTATCTCTGTTCTAATTGATTTTTAAGTATTATTTCAAAATTTTCTTGTTTGTGTAATAATAATATGTGATTATTATGAAAAATTAGGGCAATATAGACAAGATTGTGGGAGAAAATAAATCATTCAAAATTCCCCACCCCAAATAATTATTGATAAAACATCATAATAATCTTTTTGTTCCTATTAGAGCGAGATAGATGAGTACAAAGAAATAAGATGATAATATATATGCTATTTTTATTTACTAGAGTTTAATTTTACTTGAAATTATCAGAAAAGAAATTGAAGTGAAACTGAAAGGATTAAACTGCAACCTTCAATGAAGTCTTCCTTTATTGCAAGACTTATTATCACTAAAAGGAATATTATATGACTTATTACTGAGTATTTACCTCAATTTCATTGCTCTCTGTAGAAAATAGTTTTTTATTTTTTTTCAAGAGGGGCTCATCAGTGCCCCATTCCTTGAGTGCTTGCTTGCTTGAAAATGTCTAGTATTCTGTAGAACCTTAGCAAATATAAAGTACCAGGGTCACATTTTTTTTTTAAAGATTGTATTTACCATTTTCAGAGAGAGGGGAAGGGGAGGGAGGAAGAAAGAGAGAGAAACATTAATGTATGGTTGTCTTTCACCTGCCTCCAGCCAGACCTGGCTGGAGACCTGGCTTGCAACCTGGTTATGTGCCCTGGCTGGGGAATCAAACCAATGACCTTTGGGTTCACAGGCCAGCTCCACTGCGCCACTAGCCAGGGCTGGGGTCACCCTTTTTTTTTCTCTGAACTTCATAAACTACCTTTTGTTACTGTGGAAAAGTCTGAAATCATCATATTCTCCCAAACCCTGTCCTAATTTTTTTTTCCTGTTTAGATACTTTTTTCTTGATTCTTCATCTTTGAAATTCAGTAACTCCTCTGGAAAATGTCTTAATGGTGGTAGTTCTCTATTACTTTATTATTTTTTTATTTTAATCTGACATGGTGTGCCTTTCAGCCTAAAGATTCAAGGTTCTCTTCATTTTAGGATTTATGTGTGTGTGTATCTGTGTGTGTGTTGGGGTGGTGATTATTTTAAAAATGTAGGGTGTTTTTTTTCACATGCAATGGTTCTGGAGGTGGGCAGTTTGACAGATGATGCAGGGTTCCCAGGACATCATCAAGGAAGGAGCCTCCTTCCTGCTTTGCCATCCTCACAGCATTTCATCACTAGTGTGTTGGTGTGAGCTGCTCCTCATGGTTCCATGATTTCTTCATCCACAGCCTCAGGTTATACAAGAAAAAAGTCAAGTGCAAAGGGACAAAGCAGCCAAGTGCAGTCTGTTTTGAATAGGAAAAACATTCTCATGATGACAATAATAAAAAAAAAAATTTAATATTTATTTGGTATGTCTCTTGTATCTCTAGTTCTCACCTCCAACTCTCAGAAGGTGATAGTGTTCTTCAGGAAAATTTGCTTCTATATTAGATTTAAATGTGTTTTTTTATTATATTAGTCTATTCTCTTAATCAAGAACTCAACGATGCGCCCTGGCTGGTAGCACAGTGGATAAGGTGCGGGTCTGCGAACCCAAAGGTTGCTGGTTCGATTCCCCAGCCAGGGCACGTAACCAGGTTGCAAACCAGGTCTCCAGTCAGGTCTGTGGCTGGAGGCAGGTGAAATGCAACCATGCATTGATGTCTCTCTCCCTCTCTGCCTCTCTCCCTTCCCCTCTTTCTAAAAATAATGAAATAAAATCTTAAAAAAAAAAAACTCAACGATGCAGATATGATCCCTTTTTCTATCTTTTCTGTCATTTTTTCCTTTGTGCTTTTGTTCTTTTTCAGTTTGTTTTATATAATTTCTATAGCCTGTATTTCTGTTCCTATATTTATAGTCATGTTTTATTTTGTTTGTTGTTTCTGGAATGGTGTTCATAGCTAATTTCCAGTTCTTTTCTGAATTCTGATATAAAAATCTATTGTATAATACTTATGTCACTTATTTGAACTTTTTTTTAAAAAGATTTTATTAATTATTTTCAGAGAGAAGGGTAGGAAAGGATGAAGATAGGGAGCGAAACATCAATGTATGGTTGCCTTTCACCCACTTCCAGCTATGGACCTGGCTAGAGATCTGGCTTGCAACCTGGTTATGTGCCCTGAGTGGGAATCAGACTAGCAGCCTTTGGGTTCATAGGCCAGTGCTTATCTACTGAGCTACCAGCCAGGGCTCCTCTTTTTTTGTTGGAAAAAGTGTCGTTTTTTTCATTTTGTTTGAGGCTGTTGAAAACTTTCTCTGAACTCCTCACAGTTCCTTGGGAAATGCCCCTTGTGGTAAATGTCCTCCTTTTTGTAGTACGTAGGCATAATTCTCATGGTGATTCTTTGATTGGGACCAGCTGTTTATTGAAAGATACAGAGGATGGGCAGGAAATTCAGCTGCGTAGTTGACAGCATTACTTTTGATTCTTACATCTTCCACCAAATCTCTAGTTTCCTTTGCTCTTGAGATGCATACCCCCTTAGCTTTTGGCATTTCAGGAAGTTACTGCGGTTGAAAGAAAACTGGGCTGTAATCTAGTGACCATTGCTTTTTCTACCACATCCTCCCTGTCTGGAGCATGGTGAGTAGATAGAAAACAGTAGACATGGTACCTTAGTGTGTTTTCTCCTGTTACGTAGGTTCCACCTGATCTCTATAGGGAACATTCCCCAATTTTTCTGGGACCTACCCATAGTTATTCTGACCAAAGGGTATTTGACTAGGACTTTATTTTTTAATGCTTATGTTCAGAAAATCTGTTTTAATCTGGTACTTGTTTAACCATTTCACGTAGCATTGGCAAAATGTTTTGATTAAATGTGACTGCATGTCTATATGTTGACTGACTAAAACTTGGGGACAACATATTGTAGATGCAAATTTAGTTAAGTTTCTTTTTCATACTTTTTTATAATCAAAATTTTTTTTTAAAAAAATAGGTTCTAAAGGAAGCTAAAAAACCTATGGTGGTTTTAGGCAGTTCTGCGCTCCAAAGAAATGATGGGGCAGCAATTCTTGCAGCTGTCTCCAGCATTGCTCAAAAGATTCGGATGAGCAGTGGTGTTGCTGGTGATTGGAAAGTTATGAATATCCTTCACAGGTATGTTGAGTATTGTTTTATACAATATAAAATTAAGTAATTTTGTGTGTGTATGTTACATTGTCACATTTAGATTTATAAACAACTTAATATTTGACATTATCTTAGTAACTGGTGTGAAATAGAAACCTTGACTTTCTGTGTGAGAAAAATTCAGGGAAATGAGTAATACTGAAAATACCCAAAATAAGCAGTAAGTGTTGAGAAAATCTTAAAAATCTGTACTGTATAACTTATTTCAAAAATTGCAATGAATCTTTAAGTGATGAGAAGGTAAGCCAATAGGAGTATATCTGATGTAAAAGTTTTTTGCTTGACTACATATAACAATGCAAGTTTTAAAAAGTTTGAAAGGGAAGAAAGTGTATAAAATAGAAATTATTCTTATTCCACTACCTGAATAATTACTGTTGCTATTTTTTATAGCTTTTTAAAAAGATTGAGACAGATCAATTTGTTGTTTATTTTATGCATTTTTTGGTTGATTCTTATGTGTGTCCTGACTGGAGATCAAATCCACAACCCTGGCATATTGGGATGATGCTCTGACCAACTGAGCCACCTGGCCAGGGCACTAGTGATATGTTGGTGCACTTTTGTCGGGTCTTTTATTTCCTGGGCAAATATTTTTTTAGTTATATAGTTGAAATCATACTGCGTATACAAGTTTGTATCCTGATTTTCATCAGTTTTCATTAACAAACAAAAACTTTTTCCTGTAATTAGAAATTCTTTATAAATAAAAACTTTAGTGGCTATTTATTATGAATAAATATATATAGCCATTTCTTCTTACCATGTTAATTGATGCTTGTTTTTATAAATCATGCAGGGATACACAGATACCTACGTACTTTAGATTATTTCCTTAGGTAATGTTTCTAAAAGTAGAACTATTGGGGCAAACAGGATAAACATTTTTGACGTTCTTAATGTGTATTTCCAACTTGTTTGGGAAAGGTTGTACCATTTGTATGTTAGTGAATCAGTTTTCCCATGTCATACAATTCTTTCTATCTTAAGTATTAAGTATTTCAAATTCTTTTTTTTTTTTTTTTTTTAAAGATTTTATTTCATTATTTTTAGAAAGAGGGGAAGGGAGAGAGGCAGTGAGGGAGAGAGACATCAATGTATGGTTGTGTTTCACCTGCCTCCAGCCACAGACCTGACTGGAGACCTGGTTTGCAACCTGGTTATGTGCCCTGGCTGGGGAATCAAACCTGCGACCTTTGGGTTCGCAGGCCGGCACCTTATCCACTGTGCTACCAGCCAGGGTTCAAATTCTTTTAAAAAGTTTTTTAAAGATTTTATTCATTATTTTCAGAGAGAAGGGCAGGGAGGGAGGAAGAAAAGGAGAAAAACATCAGTCTTTGGTTGCCTTTCGCCTGCCTCCAGCTACAGACCTGGCTTACAACCTGGCTTACAACCTGGTTATGTGCCCTGGCTGGGAATTGAACCAGTGACCTTTGGGTTCACAGGCTGGAGCCTTATCCACTGTGCCACTAGCCAGGGTGATACTCTCCTTTTTAAATTGAGTATTAAAAGTTTTTCTTTTAAGTTCAGAAACCCCTTATTGGTTTACTTGTATAATTATTTGCTCTCATACAGAAGCCTCTATTGGTTATGGTTTGGTTGGCTCTTCAGACTTTTGACTCTTTAATAATTTTTCTCACTTCCTTTTTCTATGTGTTCAGAAAAAATTCCTTCAATTATCTTATATCACTTTATGAGTTTCATTCTGGAGATCACTGACATGATTGTAATTTTTAATTTATTAACCTAGGTTTTTGTTTTATCAAGATACCCTTTTTAATGAAAGTTCACTGTAGTCTTTTAGGGCATAGCTTTTAATGCTTGTTGAGAACATAAAAAATTTTAAAACTTGTTATAGTAACTATTTCAGAATAAAGCACATTTTATAATTCTCAGAGACTATAAATTTGAGAGGGACATTGATTTATTCTTCCACTTAATTACATATTTATTAGTTGCTTATCTTTTAATCAGCCCTATGGTTTTGTTTACTCATCATTCTCCTAGAGGCAAACTTAGTTTTACTCAAGTTTGTTTTCCAAGATAAGGGCAGCTCTGTCATAAGTGAGTGTCAGTCTCTGCCTGGATCTTAGAGAGAGTGGGGCAGGGCTTCAAGGCTTGGAATGAGGGAAATTAAGAAAAAATATTGTGTGCGTGGTAAGAGAGGAAAGGGGAGCTATTTTCAAATTGGAAAGTATGACCCCCTCAGCTGTTCATTTTAAAGCTTAGATTTGGCTATTCTGGGTCTTTTGCATTCCATATGAATTTTAGGGTCAGCTGGTCAGTTATTGCAAAGGATTTGGCTATGATTTTTAATAAGGATCATATTGGAACTAGAGGTCAGTTTGGGGTAGGAGTATTGCCGTCTTAACAGTGTTAAGTCTTCTAATCCATAAATTTAGGATGTCTTTCCATTTATTAATGTCTTTAATTTCTTGTAAAATTGTTTTAAGAGTCTTGTTTTACAAATCTCGCACTACTTTTGTTAAATTTTTGTCTAAATATTCTTTTTAAGCAACTTTATTAATTTTAGATGGAGAGAGAGGGAGGGAGAAAAAGAGAGAGACATCAGTTGGTTGCCTCTTGTACATGCCTAGACTGGGGGGCTGAACTGCAACCTAGGTATGTGTTTTGAGCGGGAATTGAACCCGTGACTCCCTTTATGGGATGATGCCCAACTAAGAGCTACACTAAGTATTCTTTTGGTGGTGTTCCATCACAGAGTTTGACGGAGCAGCAGCATCTAATGGGAGTTGGTCTGAACTGCTCTCCTCCCTTAACAAATAGATAAAAGGCCAGTAAGCTCTCGATACAGCAAGTCCTCAGAATGGCTGCTGCTTCTAGAAAGTTAACAATAGGGAACCGGACCAAAGGCTTCCAATTGTTCAGAGTACTTATATAGTTATTACAGTTCTCTCCTTTAAAAGATTTTCTGCTTAGAAGAATAATACATGTTCACAGAAAAAATTATATAAAAACATACACCATTATGTTAATTATTGTTTCCTTGGAATTAGAGTTTTATGAGTGGTATTTAAATTGATCCCTTTTAGTTTTCAGAATTAACTAATTTTTTTTCTAATTGACTATGTTTGGCTTATCATGTGTTTTATACTTAACTGTATTAAATAAGGGCCAACTTAAAACAATTGGAATTGGCAGAAAATTTCCAGAATTATTTTATTAGATATCATTTAATGAAGAAACACAGGGTGGTAAGCATCTTCTTTATGTCCCATTCTTAAAACAGTAAAAGACTATTTCTGGTTTTAAAATCTGTTTTTAAATGGGTAAAAAAATGGGAAGATTTTTGACAGCATTCACAAGAAACGAGACCAGTTATTAACATTTAATTTTTTATAGCAAAAAACACTGCACATATGCTAAAAATCCCTAATTTTATAGGATTGCAAGCCAAGTAGCTGCTTTAGACCTTGGCTATAAACCTGGGGTGGAAGCAATTCGCAAGAACCCTCCCAAAGTGCTGTTTCTTCTGGGAGCCGATGGCGGTTGTGTCACTCGACAGGATTTGCCAAAGGATTGTTTCATTATTTATCAAGGTAGGTAGCATCTGTGACACTGGAAACAAAAGAGAATAGTACACTGTGTATGTTAGAAACTGTACAGCAATATAGTTAATGGAGTAAATAGTTTCCATTCAGGAGTTTCCCACACACACCCAATATTTTTAAGAACCAAATTATATGTTGTATTTGTTACATAATTGGTATTGCTATTAAGAATTATTACTTGATGTTATTTGATAATAGAAAATTAGAAGAAACCTAAATGCTCCCAGTAACAGGAATGGTCAAATTATGGTCTATTTATACAATGAAATGTTACATAACATTAAAATTCAGCTTTTCAAAGAAACAGTGTAGAAAGTTAAAAATCATCAGTCCTGTGTTACAGGACTTGAATGAATTATATTTAACAGTACTTCTTAGGTTTTACATTTGACTCATTTTCTTGAACTCTCATTCATTGTAAATGTAACCAAGTTTCCCTGTAATAAATGGAGTCCAGAGATCCTTGGATATTTTACACAGAAAAATATTATGTAACCTTCCACTTCATGTTACACGTAAACACCATAAATTGATACTGGGCTTTTCATGGCACAAAAAGAGCATTATATAGTAGTTTGTATCTTTAGTTTGATAAAGTTTAAGCAAAATGAATAAACTCAAATCTTATTTTTATTATAGTTCTATCCAGAGATAATTGTTGATAGTATTGATATGCATGCTTCATTCATTTTCCTATGCATACACAAACATGTTCACAAATGAGATCAAGTTTTATATGTTCTAAAACTTTTTTTATTTAACTCAAGTTGCCCCCATCAACAATTTTGTTAAACTGTTAATGAGAGTCCTTCAGTATACTATTTTCTATAATTTTCTGTATATATCCTTTTTAGTATTATTACTGTCTTATTTATGTTGTATACTTTTTGTTCCTCCACCATTTCAGTCTACCAAATTTCACTAACATTCATCTGTTCATTTCCACTTTGTAATCATCAAGAGAAATAATATACCTAGTTGTCCATTATAAATGTGTGTATGATACGCTTATTTGTGCATATGGCATATGGGAAGATACATATCAAATACTTTAATAGTAATTTTCTTCGAGAAGGGAGTTGAATTGTGGGCTAGGTGGGCTTTAATTTTTATTCTAGTACTTCAGTACTTATGGTTTTAATTTTTTAAAATGGGGTTTTAAAAGATTGTATACTATTTACATAATAGTACCTAATCAGTTTTTTACCGAAATGTGTTTTGCTATTTTCCATCTTTTCGCAGGACATCATGGTGATGTTGGAGCTCCTATTGCTGATGTTATTCTACCAGGTGCAGCTTACACAGAGAAGTCTGCTACTTATGTCAACACCGAGGGCCGAGCTCAGCAGACGAAAGTAGCAGTGACACCTCCTGGCCTGGCAAGAGAAGACTGGAAAATCATAAGAGCTCTCTCGGAGGTATTTGTTCTTGGTGATGCTGCTAATGGGTTATTTAATGTGTTAGCTTGTCAGAATGGCTTTCAAAAACTGGGAAGATGCAAGTCAAAAATGCAGATGATTTGAATAATCTATAGGAAAAATATGTTTTAAAAATGGGGATTTGAAGTTGTAGTTTTTTATTTGTCTTTCGACTTAACTCTTTTTACTATAAAAAGAATCATCATGAAATTTAAAATAATTAAAAAAAAGAAATTTAAAATAATAGTTATCTGCAAACTTCATACATAAGGAGTGACCCCCCCAAAAAAAACAACAAAACTAGAATTATCTTCCGGAAAGTGGGCCTCCTGTAGTACAGGCTTCCCAGCTGTTAGGTGAATGTTTTAGAAATACATTTGTATCAGTGTACTAGTTGGCATCGTTGTGAGAGGCTGCATTTGGCTTCAATTATTTTATTTTATTTCTTTTTGAAGATTTCTTTCAATGCGTTGCCCATTTCATGTGGGTGATTTTACAAGTGCACCTGCCTACACTGCACTGAGTGTTCAGCAGTTTTTGACCGAAAATGGCATGACCCCATGCCCCTATCCTCCCTCTTCATCCAGGCTCACTCAGAGTGGTTTGTTTTGTTTGTTTCTCTGATGAAAAAAAATCCTCAAAGGGAAATATTTTGCCAATGTGGAAGAGGTGAAACAAAAAACAACAGAAGCACTAAAAGACATCAAAATCAATGGGTTTAAAACTGCTTTAAGCAATGGAAATGTCTCGATAGGTGTGTTGTATCAACTGGAGAGTACTTTGAAGTTTAAACATGTAGAATAAATACACAAATATTTATGAATTCTGATTTTTGGGCTGGGGATCACCCTTCATCAATAGCAGGTTAAGATAAGCCTTCATATTTAGCATAGCATTATCTCTCTCTCTCTCTTTTTTTAAAGATTTTATTTTTTATTTTTCAGAGAGAGCGGGAGGGAGAGAAGAAGAGAGGGAAAGAGACATCAATGTATGGTTGTCTTTCACCTGCCTCCAGCTACAGACCTGGCTGGAGACCTGGCTTGCAACCTAGTTATGTTGCCCTGGCCGGGAATTGAACCAGTGACCTTTGGGTTCCCAGGCTGGTGCCTTATACACTGTTCCACCAGCCAGGGCTTGCATTATCTCTTTTATCATTTATTTTATAATCAGTGTATTTTCTATAGATAAGTTACTAATTACTGACAGCTATTTATGGATTAGTAGAATTTTTGATAGTTGTTTTTCCCACTTAAGCACATGTTTACTGTACACACTAATGGACACCAGTAGATGTTTTAGTAGTACTGCATTATTTTACCATATCACAGTTACATATAGAGATAGCAAAGTAGATTTACAGTAGTGAGTATGCAAATCAGGTTATACCTGTATTATTATTTATTTATTATTGTATTACTTTCTGTATCAGCAACCATAAACATACTTTGCCCACTCCTGGGTTATTTGAAAACTTCAACTATTAAAGCTTTTTGTCAACCTTTGGGACCTGATATGGTATAGATTGCAGGTATAACTCTTCCATATGATACTCTGGATCAAGTAAGGAACAGATTGGAAGAAGTCTCTCCTAATCTTGTTCGATATGATGACGTTGAAGGAGCTAATTATTTCCAGCAAGCAAGTGAGCTCTCCAAGGTAAAAACTTGCAGTATTTATAATACTGTATCCTCTATTGCAACAGAAGTAGTTTTTGAAACTATTATTGATCTTATACTCCTTTTTTGCAGCTAGTGAACCAGCAACTTCTTGCAGACCCCCTTGTTCCACCTCAGCTAACGATTAAAGACTTCTACATGACAGGTATGTAATTGTCAACATGGCTGTCACGTGTGACAGGTAGTAAGGAATAAGATCACCTAATTTATCATTATGGTTCCAACCTGTTAGTGGTAGTATTTGATATTTTTAATCTTTGCAGGTTTTTAAAACATCAGAACTATTATAATTCATATTGTCTGATTTTATTGTAATTCATTTTTTAGTTTTTTTTAATTTAATTTTATTGTTGTTCTATTACATCTATCCCCTTTTTACTCCCCTCTGTCTCCTTCCCCACCCACCCACTCCCCCACAAAGTAAGTCCCACTTGATGTCCATGTCCATGGTTCATCCATGCCAGTTCCTTGACTAAACTACTCCCCTTCTTTGCCTCCTCCTTCCCCCTTCTCTCTTCCCCCCTCTCCTCTGCCCACTGAAGGTCTATTCATTGTATTCATGTATCTGGTTCTGTTGATTTTATATTTTACTGAAATGTAAGCAGAGTTTGAAAGTTAAAGAAAATAAACATTTTAAAAGATATTTATTTTTAGAGAGAAGGGAAAGAAGGGAGAAAAGGAGAGAAACAGATGTGCAGGAGACATATTGATCAGTTGCGTCTCACTCACCCCTAACTGAGGACCTAGCCTGCAACCCAGGCATGTGCCTTGACTGGGAATTGAACTAGCAACCTTTGGGTTTGCAGACAGGTGCTTAGTTCACTGAGCTACACCAGCCAGGGTGAAAAAGTAACAGATTTTAAATGTAAACTTTTCCTATTGTATGTAAATTCATTGTGTAGCAATTTAGGGAGAATTTTTATGTGAAAATTTTGCTGAGAATTACAGTGGAAGAATCAAAACATTTCAGTGGTAAAACATTTAAAATGGTGCTTCTTTTGGGGGGAATGGGTGGGTGGAGAGGAGGACAGAGGGGAGCAAAAAGGGGATGGATGTAATACAACAACAATAAAATTAAATAATAAAAAAAATAAAATGGTGTTTCTGCTATAAGTTTTTAGGAATATTTTTAAGGAATGCAGACTAACTGAAACTCACTATCTCACTACCCAAATATAACTATATTTGTTTTTTAACATTTGTTCAATCATTCAGGGATACATACATATTTATTTTAACAAAAACTGAGATTATTCATTTACTATGGGTTTTTGACAGAAATTGAAGTATAATTTACATACCATAAAATTCACCCATAAAGTGTACGGTTCAGTGGATCTTAGTATATACATTGTTTTGTGACCTTTTTTCAATAATAGTATTTACATATTTTTTCTGTGTCTTTAATACTTTAATATGTTTAATAGTTGCATACTGACATTGTTAGGCTGCATATAATTATTTAATCATACCTAGGAGAACTTACTAAAATCATTTAGCTAATAAGGGACTAATCTTCTGAATTTGTTGGTTGATCTCACAAAATTTGCATATAGTTGCATTGTTTTACATAGCCTATCTTTTGTTCCTGAATATGTGAAACAGGAAAGTTTTTTGCTTTTTTTTAAATTTTTTATTTATTATTTTCAGAGGGAGGGGAAGTGAGAGAGGCTGAGAGGGAGAGAGACATCAAATGTATGGTAGCCTTTCACCTGTCTCCAGCTACAGACCTGGCTGGAGACCTGGCTGGAGACCTGGCTTGCAACCTGGTTATGTGCCCTGGCTGGGAATCGAACCAGCCACCTTTGGGTTTGCAGGCTGGTGCCTTATCCACTGTGCCACCAGCCAAGGTGAAACAAGAAAGTTTTACTGTATGCTTTTTAAAACTCTGCCCCTAATTTCTTAATTTCTTTCAGACTCAATCAGCAGAGCCTCCCAGACGATGGCCAAATGTGTTAAAGCTGTCACAGAGGGAGCCCAGGCAGTAGAGGAGCCATCTATATGCTGAAACATCTGGGAGCCTGGCTTTGTTACAGATGCTTAATGGACAATTATGTTGGAGTGATCTCTTAGAGGCTTATCTCTTGAAAAAATAATCTGAATGATGTAATATTTAAGGTTCTACCATGCTAATTTCAAAACTATTGCAATCATCAAAGAACTTTGCGGTTCCAAAAACATTTATATATTGTGTGTAAACATTAAATAGTTTAATAAAACGTGAATACAGATGCTCATGTAAAAGTGTTGATAATCTGTGGTGAATATGAAGAAAATTCTTAAAAACAGGAATTTTTGTTTATAGATCATTTATGTGTGTAAATGGATTAAATAGGCAAGCCTCCATTAGCACCTCCTTTTTTTCCTTGCCAAAATAAAGATTTAGGCATTCTGTCAGGCTAGGTACATAGAAAAACTATATAATCATATATTATATGCATCTTGGAAAATTATAGTGATAATTAGGCTTTTTTTTTTGGTAAGACTTATTTATTTTCTAGAGAGACGAACATCAGTGTGTGGTTGCCTGGTTGCCCTGTGCATACTCCCAACTGGGGACCTGGCCTGTAATCCAGGTATGTGACCTAACTGGGAATCAAACCAGCGAACCCCCTGGCTTGTCGGCCATTGCTCAGTCCACTGAGCCACACCAGCCAGGCCTTTTCAGCTTTTACTATGTGCTAAGTAAGTATTCTGGTTTTACGTGTATTCTGTTGCTTTGTCCTTGTTCTAACCTTACGTGGCACTATTACCTCATTTTACAGATGAAGTCCAGAGACATTAGGTAGTTTGCCCAAGGCCACATCATACTCAAGCCTAGTTATCTGTTACTCCAAAATTCAGTGCTTTTAACTGCTGCACATAATGCCCTGCCATTATTAGGTTAACTTCTAAGAATTAGTATTGAGTTCAGTGAGTATCACATTTTCTGTATTCTGTTGAACCTGTTTATATAATGTCATGATGGTGATGTGACAGTTTTCTTTGGATAGTAGATCACGTACACACCCTCTTGGAATGAGGGAGGTCTCAAGAGATATAATCTAGATCCTCATTGATATTTCACATTCATTATATTAGCACCATGTATAAGTATTAAGTCAAATAAATATTCCAATAATAGATAAACTTTCATAGTTTTTAATTGTCAAAACTAGAAGACAGCAAAAATTTTATAGTAAATCTAGGAGATGATCTAAAGCTATATTAAGTTTTTTTTCAAAGTCTGTATTCAGAATTCTTTTGTAATACTTCTTCCTTTCTGTTTTCCTGATATAAACTCAATTCCATTGATTGTAAGGGAAAGTCATGCCTAATAGAACCTCCAGATGGATTTTTAGGGAGTTTTGTTTGTTTTTCAAGAAAAACATTCCTAAGGCTCAAAGTAATGAAGTAACTTATACAAGGTCAACCCAATCAAAGAAATATTGCTACTTCATACCAGGGTTGTGAAAATTAATATATCGTCTATTGTATGCAGAAATGTGTTCTGATGAAGTTTTTATTAGTCATAGTAAGATTTACTGAGTCTGTTGGATTCTAACCCTTAAAAGAGAGCAGAAACAAAAATTAGTCCTAGCAGAAGAGGGAAAACTAGGCGCTAGTGATAGAAAGGGTAGTGAAGGACAATTAGAGTTATTCATGTGCATGAAAGTGAGCAGGTGGATCCTATGCCAGCTGAGAGGTTTAGCTAATACAAACTGTCAGCCTTCCTGCTGCCCACACAAGTGACACCACTTTTGAAGGAGAGAGGAACTAAAGCAGCTTAGCAACAGTTTAAAAAAAAAATGTTAACATTGTCATTCATGACCACTGTTCAACTGTCACTAGCAAAGTCATTACAATCCCATTACCAAAGACCTGGTGCTGTGAAAATTACGGTTCATGAAGAAATTAATGCTATATATGAGTATGACAAACTTCTAGGGTATTTTATTTTATTTTTTAAAGATACATATATATATATATATTTTAATTTCCAGAGAGAGAGAGAGAGAGAGAGAGAGAGAGAGAGGAAGTGAGGGAAGCAGAGAGGGAGAAAAACATCAACGTATGGTTGCCTTTCACCTGCCTTCGGCCAAGGACCTGGCTGGAGACCTGGCAACAGTTTCATCTGCACCCTGGTTATGTGCCCTGGCTGGGGAATCGAACCTGCGACCTTTGGGTTCGTAGGCCGGCATCTTATCCACTGTGCTACCAGCCAGGGCTAGCGTATTTTATAACGTTAACTCTATCTTAGTGTAACTAGACCTTATGTTTGTGAGTGACGAGACATGAGAAAAATATGATGAAGACCTGTTGGAACAAAAAATTGTGTATGTAAATATATAGTGAGATTTTATAAAGGATAAACATAGGATAATTTCTAATCAATATTTTTAGGTATCTTAACTATTACTAGTACTCTAGTTTATTTAATTTAGCCCAAGAGACAAAAATGTTAATGAGAAAACTGACTAAAGGTCTAGATTTTAAGAGAACAAGGATCTCAGAACCAAATACCCTTTGTTTAAAATGTTCTCTTGTGGATTTTTACCGCTGAAAATATTTGAAGATTAAAGATTGACTTACCTGTGACTGATTTTCAAAATCTTTGACATCATATTTTATGAGTAAATGAAACTGAAAAGCAATACTTTGGTATTGAAAAATATGTCAAATGCATGGTCTAGGACTAGTGATTAGTTTATAATAACTTAATTTGAATTGGTATGTGAAAAAATCGTAAGATGAACAACTTACTAATTTCCTTAGAAGCATGTGAATTAGGATCTGAAAAGGGACCATAGGAAAAAACCTAGTATTTTTTTTTTTTTGGTAAGAGTTTGTTTATTTTTAGAGAGATGGGAAGAGAGGGAAAAAAGAATGTGTGAGAGAGACATGGACTGGTTGCCTCCCCCACACCCCCAAATGGGGACCAGGCCCTCAACCCAGGCACGTGCCCTGGCTGGGAATTGCACCTGTGACTTTGGTTCGTAGGCCGGCACACAGCCCACTGTGCCACACCAGCCAGGGCAAAAAAGTTTAGTATTACACATGCATTTTATAATGGTGGAAATGGATACCAGAGAGAATAAGGGGCAATTTGGAGGTAGGTTTTGTGGTTTGAACCAGCTCTTCTGACTTCTCAAAGCTGTAAATTCAACTGATAGTTACTAAACATTTGCAGAGTATCTACTGTGTGTCAAATTCGATATTAAGTACTAGGACTATAAAGAGAAATGCAATTAAGTTTGTAGCCTCAAGAAGCTAACTGTGTAATAAAAGGTATGTAAACATCAATTACAGTAACATCATAATAGTCTAATACAGCTGTGTACATAATATAGTGTTGGCCATGGCTGGACCTGACAAAATTTTTAAATGTATTAATATTCAGTGTTAGCCATTATTTAGGAAAACACACTAAACTACAATGTCCCTCACAATTTTAAATGCATTTTTTTAAACCCAGCAATTCTACTTCCCAGGAATTTATCCTGAAGATATACCAGCATGAATTTGCAAAGACATAGGGGTTAGAATGTACATTTGCATCTTTTGTCAGATAAATAAAAAATTTAAATGTCTAGCAATAGGGGACTTTAACATATTTTTAGTATATTAATGAAATATGCAGATGTTTAAAAGAATGTTTTAGATCTCTACATGGTGGAGATCTAAAGGGCTTTAAGATATATTAACATTAAATATAAAATAACCTGTGAACCCAAAGGTCACTGGTTTGATTCCCTAACCAGGACACATAACCAGGTTGCAAGTCAGGTCTCCAGCCAGGTCCATAGCTGGAGGCAGGTGAAAGGCAACCATACATTGATGTTTCTCTCCCTCTCCGCCTCTTCCTTCCCCTCTCTCTGAAAAATAATTGAAATCTTAAAAAAATAAAATGAAATAATACATACTTGTTTCTATATATGTTTATATGTATATGGAATATCTCAGCAGATTATAAAAACTTCATTGTGGATATTTCTGGGTTCTTCAACTAGAATGAGGAATAGCATAAAGAAAAGGATTTTACACCTATATTATTTGAGAGTTTTTACAAGAATATAACGCTTTCCTAATATTTTTAAAAAGATTTTATTTATTTTTAAAGAACGGGGAAGGGAGGAGGAAAGGAGAGAAACATCAATGTGGGAGATAACCATTGATGATACGTTTGCTTCTCGCCCTCAACGGGGACCTAGTCTGCAATCCAGGTACAGGCCCCGACTGAGAAACCAGTGACCTTTTGGTTTGCAGGCTGGCACTCAACCTACTGAGCTACAGCAGCCAGGGCTGCTTTCCTAATTTTAAATGAAGAGCATGTAGCAAAACAAAACATTAAAGTTGATGAAAACTTAAAAATAGCAGGATACAAAATTGTGTACTATGCGAGGTAGGTACCTCTAAGCCCGTCAGCTGGGATCCCACCTTTATGTAATCCCTTTTCTTTGGTTGTGGTCTGGCCTTCTGATTTCATTTAGGGATGTCCCTGCTGAGGTAAGGTTTTACAAAGACTGGCTTCCATCCTGGGCTCTCTGATTTGCTCCCTGTCAGGTCACCATGTGGCAGCCTATGGAGAAAGGTCCCCGTGGTAAGGGAGAGAGACCTAGCAGCAACTACGAGTGAACTGAATCCTTTGGCCCCAGTTGGACTGAGATGACCGAGGCCTCAGCCAACAGCTTAACTGCAACCCCATCTACTTCTGAATTCCATACACAGAAACCCTAAGATGATAAATGTTGGTTTTAGCTACTGTTTTGGGTTATTTTCTTCTGCAATAATAGATAACTAATAGGTTGTGATTATAGCCCTAAGAAAGCATGCGACAGGGTTACCCACATCCAGTGACTAATCCATGTCAGAGTGTAAAGGCCATCTAGACCCAATGGGGGACAATTGTGAAGGCTCCTAGCTCCTGAGCTCTCTGTGGGGTTGGCTGAGGCTGTCATTGGGTCTGCATTGCAGCCCAACTTTCCCCTCTGCCCACTCCTGCTTTCTTCCCCTCCTTTTAGGTGTTGACCTTGGGGAACTCCTTAAATATTCTGAACTTTAAACTGCTGAGTCTGCTACCTGGGGAATCTAATCTCTGACAGCCAACTGCAGTGTCTGTGGATCCTAGGTAGCTGCTCCAATTATCATTGTCTCAGCCAGCAAGAAGCAGGTGAAGAAGTGTACAACAAGCATTTAATGTTTTATTGGCGTGGCTTGAAAATTGCATTGTTTTCACTCCCATCCCATAGGGAGGACTCATGGCCACATTCCCTTGCAAGGGAGGAGGGTAGGAAATACAGCTAACTAGCCATCCATCTACCCAAGTAAACCACACAGATTCTAAGAGGAGGCATTTTGTTACCTCTTGCTGTGTAACAAACCACCCCAAAACTTAGTGATGTAAAAAACAACCATTTTAATTATGTTCATGATATACCATGGGTCCAACATGCAGAAAGAACACAGCAGAAATAGTTGAGGATAACGAATAGGACTGGAGCAGCTCTGGCTGGAGGACCCTCCCCCCATAGCATCCTCACGCCTGTATTTGGCTCCTGGGCCGGAATGCTGGGAAAAGCTCAGATGGGATTATCTTCCAGAGCATCTGTGGCCTGTTCAGCATGACAGTCTCAGGACAGCTGCACTTGACGGGTGGTGTAAGGCTGGCTCCAGGAGCAAGGGTTTCCTAGAAACCAAGGAGGAAGCTAAAAGGCTTTTTAGGACTAAACCTCAGAAGTTAGGTAGCATCACTTTCTCTGTACTTTATTGGTCAAGCTAGTCTCAGAGCCCACCCATAATTCAAGGGGAGGAAACCTACATCTCACCTTTTGATGGGAGAGAGGCCAAACAAACTCTCCAGAAGGGTAGGTATGGGAGTACAATTAGTTCCTGCCATAGGCCCTGTGATGTACCATAGGAATAAAGAGATACAGAGAAGAAAAAAAAAAGACCCATAAGAACTATAAAATGAAATTTCTATACCAATTAATCTATAACTATTTTCTGATTACTTCCCACATAACCCACCTCTATTACTGTTGTATCCAGTATAGAGTTGGTAAGTCACTGCCATATATAAGATAGGGAGGAGGACTTCCCTTTGGCTCAAATTCTTTAAGCTTCTAAATATAGCTTAAGAACCTTGGCACATATAATTGAAATGCTCTTTGTGGGATGAAGGCTATTTATAGGAGGAAACTAGTCTTTGTTAGGTTACTTACAGATTACCCACATTGGGTTGCTGCAGATGGGTAAGTACCAAGAACAGAAGACGTAGTCTCCCTTATGTAACACTATTATTACTTAGGATCGTAGTTTGAGTACAGTAGTGGATCCCACTGTCTTCTATTACTGCTTTACAGGACTTACCATATTCTTCAGCAAGAAACTCCCTGCCAGACTATGTACTGTACATTACTAATATCAATTATTCTCTGGATTAAAAAAGTGGTAAGTCACAAGATCAAAGTAGGACAGGAACTGAACCTATTGAGATTTTAAAACTCTTCCAAGACTTCAGGATTTTCTTCATGTTCCTAGGGGTGGGGTGACCTTGGCAGGTCTACTTTGCTGTTGGGAAATCCTGGGATAACACTGCAAGTCTGAAAGGAGCAGTAAAGCATGACTAAGTTTCATTTGTCTCAATTTCCCCTACCAAAACTCAAGGCCAAAAGTTTTTGCCTTTAAAAAAAAATTTTTTTTTAAAGACTGAAAGCAACCTGGTTTTTATCTGAGGTGTAGCACTGAAGGTATAAACTTGATAAAATAGATGCCTTCCTGTAGTTCCCAAAACCCAAACTACAATTCCTGTAGAGCATACAGTGGATATTTACTGTTTGCTTGGTAGCAGGAACTAAACAGCCACACCCTTTCATGGAGTGGGACTTGTTTTGTATTTGCAAACCTGGAGGGAATGAGGTGTATCCCTGGGCAGTAGCATTCCCTTGGGAAATCAGGATTATTACATAGCAGGAACTCCTCTGTATCCACGCTGGCCTGTGACCTCTCCTTGTTTGTCCTGCACTGTGCCGGCCACCTGTGTGGTTCTCCATCTCTCTTCAAACATTTTGTTCCATAGGAGATGAGGTGTGTTCCTTACTCCTTTCACTCCATCTCTCTAGTGGTTGGCCTCTAATGTTGTTGCCTGTTATTTTCCTTTCACATCATTCCCACTTAAATATAAAGTGCATTTTCAACAGGTTCAAACTTGTCATCATCTCATGCATTCTATACCTTTTCTTTATTGTGACTTGGTATGGGAAATATACTGCCCTCTGATAAAACTGGAATGACTCTCATCTAAATCTGGAATATTAAGACAAATAACTTGAAAGGGAGTGATTTTAGAAAAGTGTGATACCCTGTGTAAATCCACTGATTGCCAGAAAAGAGACACCTTATTATGTCTAATAATATATTTGAGTCTTGAGAGTCTATATTTTATTCCACTGTGATTCTTTTCATTGGAATTGGTTCTATTCACATTTTATGGTTTAAATCCTGTGTGAAAAAAAATTAGAAAAGCAATTTTCAGAAGGAAAATGAAAAACACCCTAGGAGGGACTGAAAACTTTCTGCCAAGTGAGCCACCAAACAGACTACTAGGAGTTTTTACACTTCTAATATCTAATACAGTGACCTGTAATTATTCTCAGTGCTTTACAATGAAAATGAAAACTACCCGGCAAGGACTGTGCCTGCTCTCTTTTATTTCCTGGGCAGCACCCAACACGCTCTTAAATTTCAACATTCTGATGTCAACTGGAATTAGGCCGGATCCTCAGGGTTGAGAAGAGCAAGTCAACTGCTCACCCCAGGTAGTAAGTTAATTTTTCTCAGGCGCAAGATACTAATTAGGGCACTGGGCAAGGAATTTTCCTAAATTGGCCCTGCCACCCAGGAAGAGGTCATTCCTTTTCCCTTGTGAGCATCTCCCAGGGGGCAGGGTTGACTCACCCTCTGACTCAGGATGATTGCACGCAACAAACAGTTGACGAATTACTATCCCTGCTAGGATTTCTGGTGTGGTAAGGCAGATGTATGCTTTTAGTGGCACACACACACACACACAAAAAGGCGCCAGATCTCAATTTCCTATAGGGCCTATAACTCTTCCTCTGGTTCCCTTTTTTCCCTAAACCCACCAACCAAACTAATATTTCAGAAGTGTTGGCTACTCCTCTCTCATCATAGTTCATTTCGAAAGCCTCCCACCTTCCTTCCCAAAACACCCCCAAATGTTTTTTTCCCACTAAATTTAAAAAATTTGATCTTTGTTCTTCGGTATATACTCATATAACCAAATTTAAATTTAGCCCCTCTTTAGAAAATTTTTCCTTTCTTTCAAAGGGTTTTATTTAAATAAAATTAAAGTATAAAAAATATGATATTTATTTGAGAGGGGAAGGGAGGGAGAGGGAGCGAAACATCAGTGTGTAGTTGCCCCTCAAACACCCCCCAACCCTGTGCCCTGGCCAGGAATCGAACAGGCGAAGTTTCTATTCACAGGGCGGCACCCAATTCACTGAGCCACACCAGCCAGAGCTCTAGCCAAGATTTTTCTTAAGCATTGCAAGGAGACAAACTGAGGTGGCTGAGACTGCCTTCCAGCTGAGTACGTAGAGTCCTCTTTAAAATAGTTGCCTAGCATTCCATGGTACCAAAATGTATCCCAATCTCCCATAAAAATAATAACTAAAAGGGCCCTTGGCTGGTGGCACAGTGGATAAGGTGCTGGCCTGCGAACCCAAAGGTCACTGGTTCAATTCCCAGCTAGGGCACATAACTAGCTGAAAGCCAGGTCTCCAGCCAGGTCCATAGCTGGAAGCAGGTGAAAGGCAACCATACATTGATGTCTCTCTCCCTCTCTGCTTTTGTCCCTTCCCTTCTCTTTAAAAATAATAAATAAAATCTTTTAAAAAATTAAACTATAAAAAAATAATAACTAAAAGGTATTGAGCATATAACTATGGATTAGTCACTGGTCTAAATATAAAATCACAAACCAATGAAGTAGACCCGGGTATTAGCTCCACTTTACAGATGGGTAAACTAAAAGCATGGTAAGTTAATTTGTCCTTAATCACACAGCTGTGGAGATGGGATTTGGATCCAGGCAATTCTTTTTTTTTTTTTTTTTATTTTATTATTTTTTATTATATCCATCCCCTTTTCCTTCCCTCTGTTCCCTTCCCCACCCACCCACTCCCCTACAAAGTCAATCCCACTAGTCCATGTCCCTGGTTCTTCCATGCTCGTTCCTTGACTAAAGTGATCCCCTTCTTTGCCTCCTCCTCCCTGCTCCCATGAATCCAGGCAATTCTTATTCAGTACGATATACTGCTTTCCTGTTGATGGGATATTTAGGGCTTTCTCTAGTATTTTTTAAACTTCTACAGATAATGCAGTAATAAATATCCTTGCACATAAATATTTGCATACTTGTCTAAGTATATATGTAAGGACAAATTTCTTTTTTTTTTTTATTTTATTGTTGTTGTATTACATCCATCCCCTTTTTGCTCCCCTCTGTCCCCCT